>PVIU01018997.1:0-37586 GCA_004026605.1 Ondatra zibethicus | reverse complement strand
GTGTGTGTGTGTGTAGGGGAGGGAGGGAAGAGAGGAGAGAGAGAGAAACCAGAGGCCAACCTGAGATGTCATCCCTCAAGAACCATCTACAATTTTTGACACAAGGTCTTTGTGCTCCTGAGATTTTGTAAGATGTTTCTAATCTTAAAATGCTGTTTTTGATCTTATTATAACAACAATGTGTGCGTGTGTATATAAATATAAAGATAATGTCTATTTTATTCAACGCAAAGCCTTAAAGGGCCCCTGGTATATGTTTGCATTATGCTGCATACGTGAACAAAATAAGAGACTGTTCAGTGGGGTAAGAGCACTCACTGCTCTGTGGCCAGCTGACCTAGCACATGATTGAGTTTTGCTATTTATCTACCAGTAACCCATGAATGAGTTTCTGTGGGAATATTTATGCCCTTTCTCTGTTTCAGAAAACTAGCCTTAGGAATATTTATCCCTCCTCCATTATTAAATCTAGTTTGGTTCAATATCTCAGGGCATTCACTTACCACAATTCGCTTCAACATTATACTTATGTTTGTTTTTAGGAGTAGAAAAAATGTTTAAATGAAATACCTCACATGAAAGACAACTGGAAAATTACCAAGAAACGTTTATTTTGTTAGTGCATATTTAAGTTCATGATGGTATATTACAAGTCAATCCATGACAACAGTGTGTTCATTTGATGGGCAAAATCTTGTGAGATGAAGAGGTAAGCATAGAACCGGTCTTGCATGAGCTTCAGCTCATTTATTCCCACGATTTATTTTGATTTCACAGTACTCAGCAGACCTTGAACATATAAATAAGTAGTTTGCAAGAGGTAATATTTATTAGTCACTCATCTACTATCCCAGAACACTCATGAACTACAAAGGCATGCAAGGCGCACAGCAGAAAATGGGCTGAAAACTAAGAATCTTTCTACAAGTGACCACATTACTGCATTCCTAGTGACGAATATCATTTGAAGTCGATGTAACTTAAAATAAGAAATTAATCACAAAAGCCCTGTGCCGTGGATAGATCAGTGAACTGAAAAGTGTGTCTAGTAGAAAGTTATAGGGCGGGCGCAAGGAGAGCTTGAGACAAAGTCTAATAGGAGGAGAGGAGAGGCTGGCTGGAAAGCTTAAGCAGTTAAGAACATGTACCATTTTTCCTGAGGTCTGCTCCCAGCACCCACACCAGGTAGCTTACAACCTCCTCTAACTCTAGATCAAGAAGATCCAGTGTCCTCTTCTGATCCAAAGTAGTACTGGACCATCTTGTATTCTCTATAGATAAATATGTATCCTATGTGTTATATTGCAAAGGAGAGATAATTCAATATTCATGCCAGCTGGTGCAGGAATGCTCCTTTGATGATCAATTTCATACCTGGTTTACACTTTTCTTAATATGCATAGTGAACATCATCCTGAGCATCACATTATGTCTAGGACAAGAGTTTGCAGTTACCTATCTGCTTCACGTCTCTTACAGAATGAGTTAGGATTTAGTGTTACAAGTAACTATGAATTTCACACATTATGCTTATGGAATAATGGAATATATACTTCTGGCATCATTTTACATACTGATTCATGAGTGGAGAACATATACCTTTATCAGTTGACTGCAGTAGCTGGTAAGTACATTTCATTTTCCCTCATCCCCTAGGTAATAAAAAATAATGAACACATCACTATGCTTTAGTGTCTTATGTAAATGTTACATGCAGTTAAAGAGTCATAAAGTCAAAATGAAATGTTAATGGCAGAGAAAGAAATGGCATGATATTAGAAGAAGAAGTTTATTTTCTGGCCTGTTGTGAATAAAAGATAGACTATAGTTCTTTTTTTTCTCTAACTATGTTGCTCCCTTAATGAGTCTAGGAATTTATCCAAATCTGGCCCATGACATGTTTTTGTAGGTAAAGTTTTATTGACACGCAGCCATACTCACTCATGTACTTCCTGTGACTTAACAATGCTAGACATTAAACCCATGTTGGCATGGGCTGTACCACTGAGCTACATGTCAAGCTCTGCCTCTGACTGAATTAGCATAACATAGACCATAAAGCCTGAAGAGTGAAATACTGACTTTGTTCTTACCCTTCACAGAAAGTTTGCTTGGTTCTAACCTATCTGTCTTGACTTTTATAAAGGGTGCATGTTTCCTTAAATAGCTGAATGGGCTTTAGTATGGTGCCAGCATCGTCACCATTTGAAGGGCATGTGTGGTGGTACAGTTAGCACTTACCCATGTCCAATGTAGCAGTGATGTGGGATATACTTCTGTATATCTGTTGCTTTTATTATCTAATGAATAAAGCTGCTTTGGCCAATGGATTAGCAGAATAAAGTCAGGCAGGAAATCTGAACAGAGATATAGAGGGAGAGTAGGCAAAATCAGAGAAATGCCATGTAGCTGCTGAAGGAGACAGATGCTGGAACCTTACCCAGTAGGCCACAGCCTCGTAGTGATACACAGATTAATAGAAATAGGTTAATTTAATATATCAGAGATGGGTAGGAACACACCTAAGCTGTTGGTCAAGCAGTGTTGCAATTAATACAGTTTCTGTGTGATTATTCAGGTCTGGGTGGCCAGGAAACTAAAGTACAGTCTCCGTTTACATAGCAGTTCTTCAAAAACACAGAAAACCACACTTCCATCCCAGTATCAGCCTGACAGCATCTAGAACCCTTACTCTCTGTGTGTTTTTATTGTTTAATAACCATGGCCTAAATTTTGATAAAGCATATTACCAACAAAAGTGTTAATATTGATTCTTATAAAATATTCCTTGGCAACCTCTACCAACATTTATCAGGCACGTACTATTCTAGCTACTTCACTTGGCAAACTTTATAGGTATCGTCTTTCAGTCCTCATAATAATCCCTGGGCAGAACTCTTGTTCTCATCCTCTTCTGTAGAAGGAAATTGAAGTCTAGAAAGTTATAAGTAGGATGAAGTCACACATTTGTATCAAGGCTGTCTGCCTCTGACACCCTCCTTTTCCGTCATGAGGGTTGGTTAATACTGATAGTCTAGCCTCTACCTCTGGAAGCTTTACCCACTGATGATGCTACTAAGGGAACTGAGGAACTGTGCCAAGGCTTCTGGTACTGGTGGCCAGCGATGCTAATTTCTGGGTCAGGAGTGCCAATGCTCAATGTTAGGGACGTGGAAGATGACTGCACTGATGTGTGTCTTGGTGTCACTAGGATGACTGTCACTGTTTATCCCACACTAACCACTGTGATTAGCATGCATTGTGTACCACTTCCCCACCCTTTGCAAACAGCGTGTTCTGGAAGCAGCATCTGACAGGAAATCTAGGCAGACAGCTGTTTTAATTTTCATTCATTTTTAACACCTGCTTGGAGAGGACTCATAAAGTCAAGGAGAAGGGCATGGTGCAAAAGTGAAAAGCCAATCATCCCTCTGTTGAATCATGCTTTCCTGCCAAATCAAATCCTACCTCATTCTTTCTCCTCAATATGAATACTCTTTCACAGAGGACCCAGGACAGTCAAACTAATAAATGCCAACAGATGTTCCACCTTTTGAACCAAGAGCCTTCCAGTTTTATCCAGGCTCAGTTGAATCCTAAAGCATGGGCAAAATAATCTTGGGTTTTTTTTTTAATTTATATCATAGAATTGAAACATCTTGCAGGAATATTTAACCACGGTTTTCTGTTTGATGTTATTAAGGGCCTTCTAGAAAAATAGACAATAATTGTACTTCAATCAGCCAAAGTAAGAAAATTTTACTTCTTCTGGAGAAGGACAGGTAAATACACGCACTATCTTTGCAGCAGGACTCTATCTTTAAATGTTCATGGACCTGTGGAATGAGATGCTGTGCCTCCAAGTTTGTGGGGAAAGCCTGGTTTCACATGAGAACATAGGAATACACAGTTAGACTTGAGGACCCACTTAAAATGAATTGCTACTTAAATAAGAGTTTAAACAACCTAAAATAATTTTTAAAACATATACATCAAATTACCAGATCTAACAGAGTCAGGTCTTTCAGAGGTAACTGCCAACCTCTGCTTTGAGAGATTTAGAAATTGTTTTCTTTGGGGGGAATCCCCAGACCATAAGAACTTCTGATTCTCTTCCATCTGCTACCATATTTTCATGTTAATAAATTACACAGTGAAAAGCTTCTGGTGGTCTTAGATTCTCTTCCAATAATCGTGACTTTACTGCAGTGGCACTGAGCAGTTAGCTAGGTTCCAGTTCCAGGCATGATTTCCCTCTTGTTGAGTACATCGCAAATCCAATTAGAGGGATGTTGATTACTGCCATGGGATGCATTCCATTGCTGCACCCTTAGGGGTGGACTGTCATGTTCGTCATTAATGTGGTTCATAGACATTGTAGCTGAGTAGGAAGTTGTTCTATTTAAAGTTGAGGACTTAGCCTACTATTTTCCACACTTTGACCCGCTGTGTATCTCTCTCGACTGTCCACTGAACAAGAAGCTTCTCTGACTAAAGCTGAGAGCAGTCAAGGTCTATGGGTATAAGATGAATAATCTGAAGGTACTTTGACATCCTGACCATTTAGCAAAATAGCAGCAACAGGTCTTTATATTTCATAACAGACATCTCTTTGTGTTCTCATTGCTCAGGAGGACTAGGTCAATCAGAGGCCCTGAGGGATCACTTGCAGTCCATGAACCTATAAGCCCGGATGGCCAGACAATCTTGTCAATCACCTCACTTATTGTGGTTTATTACACTTCCATTTTCATTGTTTTAGGATTAGGCTTTCCTGCGAACTGACCAGAATGTTCACCACAGAAGATCTGAATGGAGTAATCTAGAGTACAGAACAATCGGTACTCAACAGAGACAACAGTGAACAGTGGGAAATGGGAATACTAGTCTCTGTTCCCCTATCAAAGCTGAAGATTCAAAATGCAACTATGTAAGAATAATAATCAAAGAAAAGTAAGTTATCACTTTGAGAGTGGGGCAGCATGGGAGGGGTTAGGGTAGAGTACTTGGAGGGGCTGGAGGGAGGAAAGAGAAGGGGAAAGTGATGTAATTCTGCTTTAATTAAACCGTATTTTTAAAAGGAAATTCAAAATAAGTCTCCATCAGATATTTGGAAGATAACCCGCAAGACTGAACAATCACCCTGACAGTTATAAAGCTGTGCCCACTGGATAGCCAAGTAATTGATCGCCTCTTCCCCTTTCCTTTCTCACTTAATTTTTTGTTTTGCCTCACTTCTGTTTCCAGAGAATTGCTCTCCCCTATAATGTATTAGCACACAGCTGTGCCTAAGGCTCTGCTGTCTATAGAACCAGGTCTAAGACAATCCCCAGCAGAGTTGTATTTAGAAAGGAAAAGCCTGCACCATTCAGACATGTAGCACATGAGTCTTTGAGGTTCCGATGGCATATAAATCAAAAGAGGAGGACAAAGTGACGTGTCAGGGGAAATAAAAGGGAGACAAACAGGATTTCTCCTGTCCCTTCTACCATGGCACCTGGCAGCTAAATGATGAGCCTTCCAGAGTGGATCATTTACCCTCAAAAGAAGAAAACAAGGAGTCTCTTGGCATGAAGAATGAAATGAAATGGTGGGCAGGAAATCATGTTTATTATTCTATAGCTAATAGGCACACAGAGAGAAAGAGATATTGTTCAATCCATGGTTGAAATCCCAAATCATCTTTCACAGGCTGTGTTAACTATAGCCTGTTAATATTTGACCTGGGCATGGCATTCAGTTCACATAATTACAAATAAGGAAAATGAAGCCCAGAGCTTTAGCACAATGCCTGGAGCAGCTACTGTTAAACATTACCTGTATTATCTTCCAAATTGTTTTTAATGCTTAAGGTTTTAAACAAACATTAACTAGGACTAGTTCATTATAATTAGAATTGTTTTTCACAACATATATTTCTTTCACTTACCCTAAAGAAAAGATATGACTCCTCCGAGTGAAGTTGTTACTGCAATCGACACAAGCGATCAGATCATAGGATTGTTTTGCTTAGTTTTTGCACTTTTCTCAGAAGAAAGGCTGATTAATTAAATTTATAGAATTGAAGTAAATACAGTATATTGTGAAGCCTGAATGTTCATGAAACTTCTTTATGTGTCAGAGACTAGTAATCAAAGATAAGTCATTCTCCAAGGCTCTTACAGTTGAGACAAGAGAAACACTGCTGCAGATTAACTTGTCTATGATTGGCTAAGCACAAAGTATGATATTACCAGAAAGAGGAACATCTAAGATTTTAATAGTCATGACCAGTGAAGATTCATTCAAAAGACTTTTACTCAGGGTCTCACTAGCCCTGGAGCCTGAAATTCCTTATATAGACCAGACCAGCCTCAAATCTATAGGGATTCACTTTCTTCTACCTCCCAAGTGTTTCACACAAAAGACTCTTTAAAAGGAAGAGGCGACAAATGGACAATTTCTTTATTAACTTATGCAAAAGCAATGTTTTTATTTAAAAAAAATACAAATAGTTCAAGAAACTAAATCAAGATAGTATCTCTTTAACTCCATCAAAATACCAAAATTAATGTTCTTCAGGAAGGAAAAAGTTAAGTGAATTGAAATTTTGGAGGGGGGATGTGTTAGGAACAGTCATTCCATGGTGATGCTGCGTTCCTTTCAGCTCCATAAACTCCTGACTCTTCCTTAGCAGCACAACCCATCAGGACAATATATCTAAACTTCTTGTGAGTGTCTTGTGCTGAGGATGAAATTTGCATGGTTCGGATGAGCTGAGAAGATGGGCTCAGCTTCAGAATGTCTACAAGGATGTCTGTGGCATGTGTGGAATAATAGAAAGGCAATGTCAGCCCATATCTCAAAGCTGTACGGACAAGTGGCTGTGTCACAAACAGTACCACTTACCAATGGCAGTGATGACGCTAGTCTCTTATTCTTTATAGAAGCAGCGATGTAATCTGGAAGGTTATTTGATTCAACCTACTTCCTCTGTTTGTGGGTCCTTTCTTCCCAATGTGGGGTGAACAAAACCGCTCTGCGCCCTGGAATGTTTCTGTGAAGTAAAAAGTACAAAACAATAGATACCGATTTATTTTGCTAAAGCAAACTAAAGAGGGTAGCAGGCATGTGAACTATTTAGATGCAGACAGGAAATGTTTTTATCCTACATTCATTTGAGAAAGAAATGAAGAACATCCCTTTAAAGGACAGTTCATTGTTGAAGCACAAAAGGAAAGTATTGTCATTTTTATTCCTATTAGTGGGTATGGTTTCCTTTCATTGATAACTGACTGTTGTGTTTTATACAACTTGGTTTGGTTTTTCTTAGAACAGAACTTGAACCTAAATCCTGGGGAGAGTGATCTTTAGAAACAATAGTGAGAGGAGACAGAAAGGACCCAAAGTAGAGAAAGTATCTCTTGCCAAGGTCAATGATTTGGAACAAAGCGCGATTATAGCAAGATTTCTGGGAAACTTGATTATGACTTCCAAGGCTCTTCTGAAGAACAGGAGTCTGTGGATCACAGCCAGGGGCTCCCAGCCCCAAGATGTGACAAAGTGCCTCCTCTGTCCTCCAGGGTTGCTTCTATACAGAGCTTAAGAAACTCCAGAAGCATGAAGAAATCCCTGGGTCAAAATCCAGGGGCACATATAGTGCTTGTGATAGAGAGTCATCGGTATGAGTTAGAATTGTCAGCAATGCTGTGGCTGAAATCAGAGGTTGCCAAGGAGATAGATACTGCACCAATAAGGAAGTTGGCGGCTTGGCTTATGCTATTTAGTCTTTAAAACCCCATTTTGCCAGTATCTTCATCATTTATTGAAGTGAATATTAAGGACAAGAGAACGAACTAATATAATTTGTCCAAATTCACACCAATAAAAATAGACAAGACTCCACATGCAAGCAACATATATTCTGAGGTCTTAGCTACTAAATTACATGTCATCACTTCTTATCCAATATATTCATTTTTACTAAGCTAGAAATACAAAGAAACAGTTTCCATGCAGAACACCCATGGCTAAACAGACTTAAGCAATTTGTGTCTAAGCAGCATGCACTTTCAGAAGTTTAGAGTATTTGTTTACATCATTATTATTCAATTGAGCTGTAGCACTTTCAAAGACGGCTTATAATAAAAAAAAATGTCATCAGTACTTTTGGATTGGCCTCCAAGGACTATTGGTTAAAATAGAAACATCCGCACCCACAGAGGTAAGACTTTTCATAGCAATCATATACCCATTGAAACTGCAGGCTACAGTATCTCCATGATGGAAACCTAAGTATTTCTGTCCAATAACAAAGAATAACTAGACTCTTACCCTGGGCTTAAATTTTGTGATGATGCATAATATTTGAAAGTGTGATTAAAGGCCAGTTTCATTATGTGAGTGATAAGGAGATGCTACAAGATTTTTAAAGAACAAAAGAAAGAAAGAAAGAAAGAAAGAAAGAAAGAAAGAAAGAAAGAAAGAAAGAAAGAAAGAAAGATCCAGAATGAAGAGTGGTAGCTATTGAAAATGCTGTATCTGCAGAGTCCACTAAGCATGAGTGCATAGTCTTGTGAGTGAGGTGTCTGTAGATCTATCTGCTACAGAACACATCAGGGACTTAAAGGAGGCATCAATGATAATTTCAGTGAATCAACAAGTATAAAACAGGACCACCTTACTTGGGAGGCAGAGGCAGGCAGATGTCTATGAGTTTGAGGCCTGCCTGGTCAACAAAGCAAGTTCCAGGACAACCAAAACTGTTATACAGAGAAACCCTGTCTGAAAAACAAAACAAACAAAAAAAGACTACGTTATGCAAGCCATGGCTGCCTTACAAATATAGGATAAGAGAATAAACTTGCGTTTTTCTAAACATTTTCCCATCAGTGAGGCATGAAATTTGCCTTGTATATTTACAGATACTTGGGTCATATCCCTGTGTTCCTATATCAGAATCTCATGAATGGAGCTCCAAATCTTGTATTTTTAATGATATATCCAGATGAATGCTAAGTATAGTAAAGTTTAAGCACTAGTAATTGAGATAGTAATGTTTAATGTTTCTCTGTGTATATGTGTGCCCATGCTCGTGTGTGTGTGTGTGTGTGAGAGAGAGAGAGAGAGAGAGAGAGAGAGAGAGAGAGAGACTGATTCCCATAAAGAGAAAGGAGTTGGTTCATGATTCTGAAGAACCATGTTGAAGACTTGGCAGCACCCATTGTTGCAAAATTCAAATGAAGGCACAACGTGAGAAGCACATCTCACAGCAAAATACTGCATAAGCTAGGAAGTACATAGAGAGGAGTAGCCGTCTCTTCTTAGGACACCAAGTCAACAAAAAAGATCTGTCACTCAGTTCTGCACCTTGAAAGTCCACAGCATCTCCCATTACTGCCACCTGGGAACCTATCTTTAGCTAAGTGCCTTTGCTGGCGTGCTCATCTGAGCACAGCAGCTATAAAACGAAAGTTGGATGAAGGGTATAAGGAAAAATAAAATATTGCGTGTCCTGCTATCAGCATAGTAAAACAAGGTATAGACTAATAACAAAATAAACTGTAAGAGTCATTATCCATTAAGATGATGATAGGATTAAAAACTAATGGAGATACAAACTTCCTGACTTCCTATCACATGCCAGAATAGAATGCAGGGTAGCCAATGCCCGTCAGCTTTCTCTTGCTGTAACGGAACCTGAGATAAACTATAAAGAAAAAGGGTTTATTTGGGTCCATAGTTTTAGTGATTTTAGTCTATGCTTGCTTGACCCCATTCCATGGTTTCGTGGTAAGGCAGGGCATACTATGGTGGGAGTGCGTTAGGACAATTAGCACAAAACTCGTCATCTTGTGGTCAGAAAGAAAATTAAGAAGAAAGGACTAGGGTCTCACACTTTCTTTGGAGATGGAACTCGAGTGACCTAAAGACGTCCTATTAGGCATCACCTCTAATTACATTTCCCAGTAGCACCACCCTGGGGCCAACCTTTAAATAAATGGGCATTTGACTGGCATTCAGGACTAAATCATAGCGCACCAGTCACCATTTGGCCCAGTACCCAGTGGTTTTTCAAACACCAGTCTTTCAGTGCTAAAACTGGAGTAGTCTCAGGTGAATTAGAAATAGCTAATAATAATCTAATAAATTATTCTAATAAAACGCATGTGCCCATAAATGAGGTTAGCAGAGAGTATTCTACCGTTTCCCAAGCTCTTTATGATTGTGAAATCATCAAGGGTCTAATTCAAATGGCAAAGGAGAAAAAAATCAGTCTTAAAAGGTTAATTATATTTGTTTTTTGGCATTCATGGGGGATTGGCTCCAAAATCAAATAATGTTCAAGTCCTGTATTTTACAATGGCTGAGTATTTGCACCATTTCAGGTATTTAAATTATCTCTGAAATTACTTTTTTAAGAAACCTAATACAATGTAAATGCTATACAAATAATGACTCTATTATATTGAGGGTTCTTTTCCCAGGTATCTTTCTCTACACTTGAATCATTAGATCGGGAACATGTAACTACAAGGACCAACTGTTATGCTCTATCTCCCACTCATTAGAACTGATTGGACTGGTCCTCACTGGTTTCTAGAGGTCAAAAGAAGAGAGAAGGTATTGTAAGTTCCTTGCTCAAAACATACAGAAAGGTGGGGGCTGACCTGTATCCTTCAACATTGAGAAGCCAGCCATGCTTTATTTAGGGAAAGCCTTTTTGTTTTACCACAACACATACATGCCCAAGATAATTCGCTTTCCTCGCTCCCTTCCAGCAGCTGCTTTGAAGCCAACCAGAGGCTCCAGAGGGAGCCGAGATGTTTCCAACAGCTGTTTCTCAAACACCTAACTTCATTTTCAGATCAGAGCTAGGGTTTGAAGCTCTTAAAACCTGTGCTGCCTTAATCAAAGGAAAGCAGAAGCAGCCAAAACAATCAGCACCTTCCTGACAGCCTGTTTGAATGCCTCTGTATGGCAGTGCCTCAGGCACAGTGTGGTATGGGGCTGTTCCCTAAATCCATCTTCAGTTTTCCTCCCCCACTCCCTTAGCAGATGGGGTACTGAAGGAGGAGGGAACACCTCTGGATTTCCCTTCCTCTCTCCTTTCTCTTGAAAATTATTGAAATTCCAAAGAGAATGAGAAAAAGGAATGCTTCCTTCCTAAAAATTAAAAATCCACACTCTGTCAGATTTGATTTGAACTTCTTCATGAGAAATCAAATGCTATAGACCCGGCAGAAACTCATCACCCTGTCCAAACTCATGTCCAGCCTTTGCTCCCAGAGGCAACACCATCAGGGAGGTAATATAAAACCTATTCATCCAGGATCACACACTTTTATGAATATGTATGTGTCCGTGACTGGTGGGAAGCAGTGGCCTATGAATTACATTTCTGTTCTCCATTGATAATCTTATACTACACGCCTGCAGTTGGATTAATTTTCACTGAACATTTGTGTGTGCTGGTGCATATGTGTGAGATGCACTTACGAATGCCAAAGGTCAACCTTGAGACCTCCTTTTTCTAGGGGGTCATTCACCTCCTTTTTTAAAGTAAGGATTTCTCATTGACCTGACATCTGCCAACAAAGCTAGACTGACTATCCAGTGAGGAGCAGAAATACCTGGCACCTACCTCCCCAGTGCTAGAACTATACATGCATGCTACCATGTGTAACTTTCAGAGTGTTGAGAGTCTAACTCAGGACCTCATATTTACTTGGCTTACTGACTGAGGTGTCACCTCTGCCCCCACTGAACATTCTTCACATGCGTAACATGTGGACACAGGACAATTTACCACATTAATTTTAGTTATTTTTACATTACTCCCACTCCATGAACCTGTTCTATAATGTTAAATCATCATTTTTATTTCTTACGTTCATGCATCTCTAGAATAAACTTACAATGTGGATTTCCTCTCACAATCTGCACTATGCAAAAAAAGAATTCCAGGCTGAGGCACATCAGGTAGCAAGTTAACTCAATACCATTGACAAGGGAACCACGGGGATCAAGAAGCAGGTCAGAGGAGACCCATGCCTGTTTTCCATCCACTCCACTCCATGAGAAAGAAATAATTACTTGACCAAGTGCTTGTAATACCCGCTTAGCCTGATTTTACCTTAGAAGAGTTCCTTCTTGACAAGAGGCCCCCGAGTATCTACTCTAGGAAATGTGTGTCCATGCCTCTCCCACACACTGGAAATGTAAATCTTCAGCTCTGTTGCTGGTTTCCATTACAGGAAAGTCTTCCTTTTGGTTCTGGAAGCTAGACTTCTGAAGTACAATCCTTCTGAAACACAGTTATAGAGAAAGATAGAGTTCCCACCTCCCATGTGTCTGGGAAGGTGGGCACCTGGCTTCAGCAAGCACAGTTAAGCTTAGCCATGCTGACCATCCTCCGCGCACAGCTCTCACTACCTCTCCACTAGCTAACCCAGCACACCTAGTCTTTGTCTCAGAGAAGTCGATTTCGGTCTGTCTCCACTGCTTCGACAGTCTTCGCTCCTACTGCAGCAGGCTTGATTTGGTATTGCTATTTCTTTTCTCGTCATTTTTAATAATTGTCACGTGCAGTTTTTCTTTTAGAGACCCCCTGTGTGCTACATGGCTGTGAGGTTCATGCTGTGAGGCCAGGAAATGGGGATGAAGGTGACAGCAAACCCAGAGACTGGAGAGACTTGAGGAGGTACCGGCAGACATTGCACACTTCGCTGACCAGCACACAGGTCGCTGTGCAGGAAGCATGGACACGCAGAAATAGACAAGCCATCATACACCTGCCATCCAAAGGCAGGAACAGGCACACGCACAGATGAGGCAGGCACACAGGCCTATGGACAAGAATACACACACAGGCTGGGAAAGTGATCTGAACTCAAGGCCATATTGATACAGAGTCCACAGCACAGTGGAATTCTCCCAGAATTAGTTGTATAACACCACTATTTACTTTTGAGGTCTATGCTCAGCCATCTTGTGCTGACTCTCAGTCCCCTGAATGTCTAGCGCCAGCCGTATTTTAGCTTACTTGTACTGGATATCCATGTCAGCACCATGTTGTCACAACTGGCCCTTACAGCCTTCTGTTTCCAGCACAGGCAACCGCAAACACCCTCTCCCAGAGAAAGCTATCCAAATCAGGCTATTCATTCCCTCTTTCTCAATATTTGCTAATAAGTAAAAACACAGCTTTTCTAAAACTGTTGATACCGGTGCTATTTTTCAAAGCCCCCAGGCTATCAAATTTAAGGACAGAAGCATCTTTGTTTCCTTTTCTATCCACTCTACCATTCTCATTCAAAACAAGGCTTTTCCACAGGAGTACAGAGCATTATAAGGATGCACCCACCCATAGCTCTAAATCCACCTGACCACCACTCACATCTTTCTATGAAAGACAGCCATCTGAAAACCTAAGCCCTGATTCTGCTCACTGAGTCCCTCTCTATCTTGTAAAAGCGGAAAAATGAAGACCGTGTTAAAGGTATAGAGTACCACCAGGATCTCTCTCTGGTCCTGTTTAAGTGATGCAATGGCAAAAGCAAGTTCTGCCCATTACATCCTGATGATCTACCTCGTACATCATGCTTACTCTCTTTGTGAGAATAGAGAGGCCATTGTCTACAAGAAAAATGAATACAGCCAGAAGCAAGCATTATTTCTGAAGCTTCAAATTGTATACCAAGTGTATTCTGTTGAATATAAGTGAAAGACTCAAGGATAACACAGGGAGGAGGACACAAAGAGCCACGTCATGGAAAGACCTAAAAACAGATTGCACACCCCTCCAGAAACCTTGCCTTTCCCAGGCCTAAATGAAATACCCTATTACAGCTACATTTGGCACACTTCCTTTAACTAGCATGCAAACTAGAGTTGGACCTGAGTGCAGTCTAAACTATACCTGACACACAGGAGGTACTTGAGGCTTTCTAACTGAAGCAGAGGAGTAATGTGGACAATATAAAAACTCATCATAGCTTGATCATCTCAAGGACAGGAACCCAGGAAGGAAGAAAACTGAACTGGTTCCTCTCCTTTAGGATGGGCAGCAGAGGTGGCAGCTTCTCTGCTGTGCAGCACAGAGCCTTGTGGTGCTTTCCAGGGTCACGTTCCAGGGTATAACAGAGATTGGCCTAGCACAGGCGTTTTGAAGATATTCTAAGTCATCAAGTTGAAAAGACTTACAGACCAAGATTTATGGAGCTGCTGCTGAAAGCTGCGAAGGCTTTGGCACAACCAGAGCTAAATTCCTTTCATAGTTAACTGACCAAGATGTTTTCTTTTCCGTGAAAAGTTTCTAGAATCCACGAAAGAACAGACTGAAAAAACGCCTTTTTAAGAATGATTGCATGGCAATCTTGTCTGCTTCCAATTTTCAGGTGGATCTATATATGTTTTCTTTGGGTTCACCTTATTATAGGATCATGAACTATAGGCTCAATGTCCTTTGTTTATGGCTAGAATCTACTAATGAGTGAGTACATACCATATTCATACTTTTGGGTCTGGGTTATTTCACTCAGGATAGTGTTTTATACTTCCATCCATTTGCATGCAAAATTCAAGATGTCATTGTTTTTTACCGCTGAGTAGTACTCTAATGTGTAGATGTGCCACACTTTCTTTATCCATTCTTCTGTTGAGGGGCATCTAGGTTGTTTCCAGGTTCTGGCTATTAGAAATAATGCTGCTATGAACATAGTTGAACAAATGCTTTTGTAGTATGATTGGGCATCTTTTGGGTATATTCCCAAAACATATGTAGATCTACCTGGAAATTGGAAGCAGACAAGATCCTCTGGCAAAAGTTGGGAGTATGAGGGCAGGGGGTAGAGGGAAGGGGAGAGAGGGAGGGAGAGATGAGAAGGGGAGAGTTGGGGAGAGCTTGGGGGAGTGGGATGGTTGAGATGGAGGAAGGACTGATACGGGAGCAGGAAAGGAGATATCTTGCCATTTGGTGGTTGGAAAGAGGTTTGGCTCTGGAGGGGTTCCCAGGAGTCCACTGAGATGGCCCCAGCTAGGACCCTGGGCATTGGAGGAGAGGGTGCCTGAACTGGCCTTGTCCTGCAGTCAGACTGATGACTATCTTGAATATCACCATTGAACCTTCATCCAGTGACAGATGGAGACAGAGACCCACTGGACTGAGCTCCCAAGGCCCAGTTGAAGAGCAGAAGGAGGGAGAATATGAGCAAGGAAGTCAGGACCACGAGGGGTTCACCCACTGAGACAGTGTGCCTGAGCTAATGGGAGCTCACCAACTCCAGCTGGACTGGGAATGAATGAGCATGGGATCAAACTGGACCCTCTGAATGTGGTTGACAGTTGGGGTAAACTGAGGGGCCAATGACCAGCACTGGGATTTGTCTCTACTGCATGTACTGGCTTTTTTGGATCCTATTCTCTTTGGATGCATACCTTGCTCAGCCTGGATGTAGTGGGGAGGACCTTGGACTTCCCACAGGGCAGGGTGCCTTGCCCTCTCTTAGAACTGGGGGGGGGAGTGGGAGAAGCAGGATGGAAGCGGGAGGAGAAGGTAAGAATTTTGATTGGTAATATTTTTAAAGTAAAAAAAAAAGAATCGATGCATACGGAAGTTAGCTCACCCTGTCAGTGAGCTCAGTCTACCATGCAAGAAAAACAGTGCAGCTTCCCCCAAAAAGAAGCATTCTACCCATGTAGAGACATGATGACCAGCTAGGCCTACACAAAAGAACTCCAAACCTCCAAACCATACCATATTGTCATCCCATCAACATATAGCTTAGCCAGTCACGCTCCCTATCACCTTCCCAACTAGTAACTCATCTAAATGTCACATCTGAGCTTATTGTTCCAGATCTTTCTCATTACCTATCCATGTGTCTTAGTTAGGGTTTCTATTGCTGTGAGGAAACACTAGGAACAAAAGGCAAGTTGTGGAGGAAAGGGTTTATTTATTTGGCTTATGCTTCCAGACCATAGTCCACCATTGGAGGAAGTCAGAACAGGAACGCAAGCCAGGTTGACAACTGAAGGCAAGAGCTGATGCAGAGGTCATGAAGGGTGCTGCATACTGGCTTGCTCAGTCTGCTTTATTATAGAACCCAGGACCACCAACTCAGGGATGACAACACACCGTGATCTAGACCCTCCCTTATTGATTACTAACTGAGAAAATCCCTTACAGCTGGATCTCGTGGAGACATTCCCTCAATCAAAGCTCCTTCTTCTAATGACTCTAGCTTGGGTCAAGTTGATAGACAAAGCTAGCCAGTAGTCCATGTAAAAACGCATTTCCTATCTATAAAAGCTTAATAACTCTTGCCATAGTGCTGATATCAAAGTACATTGGAGCGCGAGCCCAATATGACATGTTACCATACACAAAGCTTTGGATCTAACACACAGAATCAAATACGGAACCAGAGGGCCAGAGATAGTGAGAGTAATAAACAATTGGATGAGAACTACTTGGTAAATTCACTAGCCACACAGTAAGGCAGTTCCTGTTCCAAACCCCTGCCCTTGTATACCTGATGGTGACCTGTAACCTGTAGGCCAAATAAAACCTTTCCTCTCCGAGTTGCTTTTGATTGGTGTTTCATTACTGCAACAAAAAGTAAATTAGGACAACTTTGAGCTAAACACACTCTAAAATATATCTATCCTCTTTCTTTTTGGAGCATTGGCCTTAAACTGAGCGAACATACTCAGGAATATACTACCTTAATTGAGCATGTTCAAGAGTATATTACCTTTCCATACTGTCCCACATGAATATACACAGGCTTCCTAAAAATTATCCCCACTTCTTTTGTTCAGAGAAGGTATGTTTTGGTAGTAATTCCCACGATTTCCTGGCCTGCTATGGATAATAAAACTTTCTCTCCTCATATTTCCTGCTACTGTTTGTTAAGAACTGACCACACTACACCTGGTTCCAGTTTGAACCAATCACAGCTATACAAGCCTGATTCTGGTAACTGGGGTTTTACCTGTCATTTGCAAACATGTGAATGTTTGAGTCACTTACAGTTAATAGAGAGGGAAGGAGGCAAGCCTAGCAAATTTTCCTGAGCCACTGGATAGTGCCACACATTAGAAGAAAGCATTCGTCGGGTCTTCTCCTCAGGAAGTTTTGGTATTTTCCAGCCATCATGGGCTTTTCTGTTTGTTGTTTTTGCAGCATTTGACCAACTAACGCAGTACATAATACTCCGTAAGTCACGAGCTTAACTTGATGCCATTCACAAACACCTGCTCTGCACACAAATGTCCAGATGAGTGATTAAATGAGATATAACACATAAAGCACTGGGCACAGAGCCTTGCACATAAAAAGCACTAACGTCAGATTGGCTTCGACAAGACTATCAATAATGGGGGGGCTATAATTTTATGTTTGACGGCAAGAAAAACAATTTATTTTCTTAATAAATAATACCAACAAGTGGCAGTAAGGCTTATTCAGACAGGGCCAGCCACACTGGGCCGTGACTTCTATTGCTGGTTATTTTTCTGAATACTTTAGATGCTTATAATGGAATAAACTTGAGCAAACTCTTTCAACCCAAAGCTTTTCTAGGCTTCTTGAGAGGCTTAATAGACAATAACAAGGAAACTCTTACTTTTCTCAAACACTGCTCAGGGCAAGCACATTTTACTATTTTTTAGAATTTAATATCCCCACCCAGGGAAAACAAATTGAATTACTCTACAGCACATGTGGAGCGCTTGGCTCATCCACACATCAGGGATTCTGAGCACACCACAGTAAATGGCTCAGAAAAGACCCTGCTGGCTAGCCATGGGAAAACTCCAGAGGAAGGTTTCAGCAGTTCATTTTTATTAGGATTCGTAGAAATCCTCTTTCCCATTGAAGGAAATCATTCTCATAGAATGTATTTTTGAGGCATATTTTGATTTTAATAAAGTAAGTATTTAAGCAACATTGTAAAAAAAAAAAGACTGTCAATCTAGGGACTATGTGCACCTGGCCTTGGCTTTAATATGGTGTCCCAGAAAATCACTGACTGACATGTCCCAACCACATAAAAGCAAAGTACGGTGGTGCTTAGTCACAGGGACTTAATATGGACCAGAGAAAACCCATATGCCTCTAATTTGAAGATTTTTTTAACAATAAAGAATACCCCGATGGTTTTCATTTTTATCCCAACTGCAAAGGGAATCACTATACTTGCAAAAGAAGAAGAGAAAAAGAAGAAGGAGAAGGAGGAGGGAGAGGAGGAAAACAAGAAGAAGGAGAAGGAAAAGGAGAAAGAGGAGAAGGAGAAGCCACCATTAACTCTCCCACCAAAATACAAAATATTCCCCCAAGTGGGTTGAATGGATTGAATTAGAGTCACACTGGTTTAGTTTATCTGGTGGTTCAGAGGTAAAGTCTTGCTAAAACCAGCAAGATGCAGCAAATCTCAACAATGTTCCCAGTCTGCACCATCATCCAATTCCTAGTCAGTGTAGACATTCTCAAAGCCAGCCACTCACTAGAATGAACTAGAAGGTTTGGATGGACAACCATGACCTCAGAAGCAGGTCCACACACAGTACTTTCCAACCACTGTACCTTGCTTATGACCTACTGTTTATTTAGAAAAAAATGAATCTATACTTATTTAATTCTGTAATTAAAAATACAGCAGGTATCTGGAATTCAAATGCAATGAGTGAAAGAATGATCACTAGGTAGCAAAAGTCATGTGATACATTAAGCTCTATTTTTGACTGTGTAACTAACTGTTCAAAACATCTAAAACTTGCATGATTGATAAGCCATTAAACCTTTTTAAGTCATCATAATTCGTGAAAAAAGTTCAAAGTTATACACAAAAGATATTCCTTCACAGTGACCTTCATAGATGTAGTAAGCTATTTATATTCAGTCCATCCAATGGAATTCTATATAGGTATTTAACAAAAATGTGGGGCTTTTGTTTTATTTTGTTTTTAGTTTATTCTTTGAAAACTTTATGCATGTTTACAGAAAAGTATGATCACATACATTCCCCATTTCTTCCCTCCCAACTGCCCCAGGCTTTCCCCAATACATTTCCATCTTACCCTACTTTTTTCTTTTAGGACATTCACTAAATCTGATTAATGTTGCATATATGTATGTAGTTGTGGGGCCATCCACTAGACCATGGGAAACCTTCCAACATCTACATCTTCAAACATGAATGGTTCTCCTTCCCCTAGTAGCTATCCACTGCCAAGAGCTCCCTAGCTTAGAGTAGGACCTTGTGAGACCAGAGTTATGCTAGAATTTTGGATGACTTGACCATGGACACATCTTGTACAGGTAACCACAGTTGCTGTGAGTACAATAGCCATATCACGTCTGGAATCTAACATTCCACAGCACTAGCTCTTATATTCTCTCCACTTCATCTTCCCCAGTGTTCCCTAAGCTTTGGTGGGTGAGGATAAATATACTCCATTTAGGGCTAAACTCTCATAGTCATTTATTCTCTGCATTTCGGCCAGTCACAAGTTTCAGCAATGACTACTGCCCACTGAAAAAAAAGATGTTTCTCTGACCAAAGTTAAGAACATCCCAGGTCTCAGTTTCCCTTTAAGGATCTACAAATACCATCAATACACCTAGTTTATAGGTGAGAAAAAAAAGTAGTTACAGAATTTAAAGTTAAGAAACGGCACATAGACAATAAAGAGCTAAGATCACATCTGAGCACTATGGCTTCAGCGTTTGTCCTTTAATCAAGGATACAACAAAGGCATTTACAATATGCCCTTCTAGAGCGTTGAAACTCAGAACTCCATTTTCTTCCATCCTTATACACTGACTGTATTAGTTTCTAGGAGAAGTAGATGATGCAGAATAAGACATGCTTGGAAACCTCTGTGAGGATAGGCAAAAGTAGGAGAAAAAATGAATTCTCGGGCAGTTTTCGTCTTTCAAGTTAGTAGCTATCACTAATGATCACTTTCAGCCCCCCATTCTTCCCTTACAACTCCCCCAAACCTCCCCTAATATATTTCCATCCAAACTTCATACTCTACTCTTTTTCTTTTGAGAAATTCACTAAATCTGACTAATGCTACAATATGTGTCTGGGTGAGAAGCCATCCACTAGGGAACCTTCCAACAGCTACACCCTTCCAACAGCTACACCCCCAAACATGAATGATTCTCACAAGACTGTGGCCCCCGAACTAACAATACCCGAAACCTTAATAGAAATGCATATATTCTAAAGCCCCATCTTAGAACTGCTAGATCAGAATCGATGTGGGTGGAGGCCAGAATCTGCATTTTGCGAACCCTCCAGTTTAAAATCCCTAAATGAGTGTTAGAACCCTGGTTCGTGAGTTCTCTCATGTAATCTTAACAGTAGACTCAATGCAGTTCATAATCCCAGATGTGGGAAGTAATGCATGAGGAATAGAATGAATGCTTCCTAGAAGGCACAGCTAATTAATGCTGAGGCTATAAATCCAACCCAGATCTGCAGGAGCTTCAGCTGGGACCCTACGGCTGAGCACAGCTTTTTCCTATGCTAACTTTAACACGACCTTCCTTGTGTATGTAGCTGAGCTGTTAACAGCACACTACAACAGCTTGCCAAGAAATATAATTGAATGGGAAACTAAGATACATGTGAACACTTATCCCATAATAAGATCTACTTATGAAAGGACATGATAGTGTAATTAGATTGCAGGAGGCCAGAGAGAAAGTTGTGGGGGGATGTATCTTACTTTAACTGCTTCTCAATAATGGAGTGCTGTGGAGTTATTCACACAACAGATGCTGTGAAGATATGTGCTGATTCTAGGGGTTGCTACATCCCCACTGCAACACAGCCTCTAGCTCTCAAGCACATAGACATACGTTCTCCCTAAGCAATGTCTGAGGCTTGCAATTGTGGTATAAATCAAAGCTAATGGGAGAGAAGGCAGCTCCTTCATTCAGACTTTCGGAAAATATTTGCCTTCAATGTTTTGTGCAAACTAAAAAGAAGGGGGGATTATATTTATTCTGAATCGGCTTCATTTGGAGAGCCAGATTAGAGAAAGTAATCAAATGCATTGCACTTTTACCTAGTAAATAAGTTAAATGGTCCCTGGGTTATTCATTAAAACTTTTATGGTATGTTCATCAATTACCAAACAGCTTGAACAAAGCAGAGGTAAATTAACTTTCTGAAATCCACATGGCTTGCCAAAAGGAGTGTACTCACTCAAAGCAATTTCATTGGTTTAAAGTTCATCCAAAACACTATTAGCTTGGAGTCCAATTTTGAACTGTCAAGGGGAATATATACAATGGTAATTTCAGATCATTATCATGGCATTCCCATGCAAATGGCCACAATTTAATTCATTATCACTAACATTACATCTTTATTTTGCTACCAACTGGTGACTGACATTTCCAGGGCTACAAGAAGCAAATGCTAATTAGACCACGGTGTACTCTTACCCTTTATTCTTTCATTGTGTTTTTCTATCTTTTGGGAGGCATGCGTGAGGCTACTTCTGACCAGCTGCTGGCCCTTGACATCCTCCTCTCCAGATAGCATCCCATGCGTTTCAGTTCTGTGCATATTGACTCTGAAATGGAGCCTAGGTAATGAAATGACCTCTTCTTTAAGCCACCCACCGTACCTAATTTACGAAATCTAAAGCCATCTTCAGGTTGACAGAGCACAGGCATTAACAGGCAAACAAACTGCCATGAAAGTTCAAATTTCCATTTAGACTGGACAAAGGGAGAAGATATGGCTTTCTGTGCTGCCCCTGGCATCTTTCTGACAGTCTCACAAACCCCATACTAATCTCTGAAATGATGCCAGACAGGAGCTTCCTGGGCTCCTCTCATTCAGGCTCAGGTGGACTCATTTCTCAAAACCATGCCTTTTCATTTGCAAAGTGACATGAGAAAGGACTGTGGGAGCTCCAGCAGCTCTGGTGAAATGCTTAATGTGTTCAAATAAAACCAATTTCTGAGAACAAACTGAAGCACCACAGATCATTAGGGTACAGACTCAGAGGGAAGATACATAACATAAGAGTTTTCTTTTTTTATTTTTTGATACAATACTATAATTTGCCTTTGAGGGCAGTATTTAACCTGAAGCTCCACAAAAATGGTATTTATTTGGCAACAAAGAATATAGTTTTAATAATAAAAAATGCTAGTTTGGAGGCTGGAGAGATGATTTAGTGGTTAAGAGCAACTTTTGGTCTTGCAAAGGACCCAGGTTTGCTTCCCAGCAACTGTGTGGCAGCTCAAGGCCATCTATAACTCCATTTCTAGAGTAGTCAATCCCTTCTTCTCATCTCCAACAGCACCAGGAATATGCATGGTGTGTATACATATATGGCAGAAAAACATACAACATAAAGTAAAATAAATAAAGTTTTAAAATAGTAAATAATGATAGTTGATATCAATAAATCAGTGTTCTGAAATATTAGCTGAAGATGTGTTACGTTTGTTTATGCTGTAGAATATTTGTTTAGTGATGCAAAGATTTGTTGCATTCTTTTAGGTTGCATTTGTTTAACTCTGTAAAGCTGTGTTGCTTTGCCTGTCTAAAACACTTAATTGGTCTAGTAAAGAACTGGACAACCAATAGCAAGGCAAGAGAGAGAAATAGGTGGGTTCAGCAGGCAGAGATAATAAATAGGAGGGGAAATCTGAGAAGAGATCTAGGAGCAAGAAAAGGAGAAGGGGAGGATCAGGGACCAGCCACCCAGCTACATAGCAAACCACAGAATAAGTAAATAAGTAAAGAAAGGTATCCAGAAATGGAGAAAGGTAAAAGCCCAGAGGGTAAGGTAGATGGGGTAAATTAAATTAAAAAGAGCTGGTAAGAAACAAGCCAAGGTAAGGCCGATCATTCATAAGAACGAATAAGATTCCACATAACTTCTCTGGGAGCTGAGTGGCAGGCCCGCCAAAGAGTTAGAGTAGAAACGAAAGAACCACGAATGGGAGTTAGGTGTAAGTCCTCAGCAGTTAGCGCTGTGTAGGTTGTTCTTCGACATCCCTGCACAATAAGAATTCAATGCACAGCAAAGCAAAGGAGCCCTAGAGAGAGCTAAGTGTCTTATGTGAGCTTGAAAACCATCTGCAGCTACCAAGGGTGATGGGAGTCAGAGTACCCCTGCTTGGTTAACCGCTTTCCCTTCCTGCCTTGCCACCTGCTTCCCTGCTCCTAGTTCTTTGCCAGGACCTTTCACTCAAGACCCTGTCCTGGGGTCTGGTTCTGAGCACCTCAACTGAGATAATAGAAGATGGTATGGTGAAGGAATCAAGATTTTACCTGTCCTGAGTTGACATTTTATAGTAGGGAGTGGAAGTGAAATGACTATAGAAACCATTCCTGCATTAACAGGGAGTCAGCAGGCAAAAGAATAATAGATGACAAGATTTTTCTTAATGGAAGGATTTAAAATGTTTCTTTAAACTAAAATTCTTTGTAGCAGAAAGCATTTATCCTTTAACATGACTGAGACACATATAGTTTATTGGAATTTAAGGTTTAAATCACAGGTACAATTAGGTAGGTGTGCCTTCCTCAAAAAATATGCTTTAGAAAGTTGATGTGTGAAAGCCATTGCTACAGCTATAATAGCTAACACTCCATACAGCCTTCATAGCATGAACTTAGACCCCGAAGGAAACATTTCTCAATAACAGCTTTCCCAAACTGGCTTTCCTCATCCATCATCTAATCATTAATAAATTTCGCTTTAATAACTCTGTTCATTTCAGACGGAGAGCAAAGGGAAGCCCCATGTGTTGCATGTGCTGTTGCTCCACACATCTAAAAAATGTGTCCTACCGAAAAAGCATGTGCCCTGGGGCCTGAGACTAATAGGAATTTCAAGGCCTGCTTTATGTTTGCAACTTAATCTTTCTTTGTCCCTCCATCTCAGCCCGCAAATACAATTTCATAATAACACAACTCATCTCTGTGTGTTTGAACTTGGCTTTGGATTGGAGATCATTGTGTCTTTGCCTTCAGATGTCTCACTTTGATGTATTCTATTTCAAAGGGAGAGATAAAACCTAAAGTTCACTCTCACAATGGGACACCCTTTAAAGCCAAAGAGGAATGCTGGTCTTCTTTGTGGCACACAGCAGCCCAGATCCACTTTGAGATCCTCTCTTGAAAGTCTCTGGGCAAGGGTAAAACGGCCTTTGGTGATTTATTTTGTGTCACTGTCGGGAGAGAATTGATGAAGCTGTCTCCATTGCTCAAGTGGGCAATCAGGAGTCATGGGAGTGAAGCAGGTGAGGACCTCATCGCCTCTTCCTAATTACTGACCATGAAGCTAAGCCTGTCCCACTAACATCTGTGGATGCTTAAACTTAGACAAGAACAAGGGATCTACTCAAACCCACATGCATTGTGTCATTCTTCTTCCCCTTCCCCTTTATTTCAATTTGTATGCGGGACTTTAATAGTTAATTTCCGTAACTATGACTACAATGACACAGAGAATAACTTATAATAAGGGACCATTTATTTTCAACTCATGCTTTCAGAGGTTTAGGTCCACAGTCCTCGGCTCTATTGATTTTGGAACTGTGATAAAGTAGTATATGTTGTTGGGAAGATGTGGCAGAGGCTGCTCCCGTTATGAAGACAGGAACCCTAGAGAAGACAGAGGATAAAATCCAACCCTCAAGATGACACTGACCTGTTTCCTCCAGCTACGTCCAGCCTCTCATATTTTCAGAACCTTACAAAATAGCACCACCAACTGGAAAACTACACCTTCTAGAAAAAGAAAATGACCTTAAGACATTAGAATAATGGAAGGAAATGGAAGTATTAGTACTTTAAACATGAATTTTAATTATAAACATTAATAATAGAAATAGGCAATAAATTACATGACATTTTAAAATTTCCAAAGTGTATTTTAATTATGATGCACATATGTTTACCTTATATATAATAAATTTTGCACAGAATTAAGAAAGTGATGGATACAAATTTTAACTCACATAACACTGAAAGATAAGGAATAACCTTAATAATTTTTTTAAAATGCATACAATATTTTCACAAGGGATTGAATAAAATGTAATATACTATTGGTATATAATTTTATCTTAGCTAACAGAAGTTAATACTTCTTTTGAAAAGTTACCAAAATATTATCCTCACAATGTACCTGTTAAGAATTATTTCTGTCAGTTTGTTAACATTTATTGTGGAAGTCATTTAATAATTTGCTCACCAACACCAGCCAGACTGGGAAGAACAAGCATAGGACCAAACTAGTCCCTCTGATTGTAGTTGATAGTTGCATCACTGGGGCAGAGAGAAGGGCCACTGGCCGTGGCACCAGGATTTATCCCTACTGCTTGTACTGGATTTCTTTGAACCTATTCTCTTTGGATGGATACCTTGCTCAGCCTAGATATAGTAGGGCCTTGGACCTTCCCCAAAGCAATGTGCCTTACCCTCTCTATGGAGTGGATGGGGGTGGGTGGGAGGGTATGTGGAGGGATGGGAGGGAATGGGAATTTGGACTGGTATGTATAATGAAAAAAGATAGCTTGTTTTCTTTTTTTAAAAAAATTAAAAAGTAAAATAAAAAATGTATGTACAGTGTGTATGCATTCTTTTCTTCATGTTTTTGTTTATTTATTCTTAAAATATTTTTAATTGCAATATAATTATATCATTTCTATCCCTCACTTCCCTCGCTCCAGGCCCTCCCGACTACCCTTCCTCAAACCCATCCCATGCTTCTCCTCTCTAAAGTTGATAGCCTCTTTTCTTGGTTACATTTGCTACATATGTGTGTGCATGTGTGTGTGTGTGTGTGTGTGTGTGCGTGCATGTGTGTGTGTATCCATGAATACATGTAAATACAACAGGCTTAGGCTACTTTCTTTGCTTGTGTATATATAGTTTTATAGCTTCAGGCTAACTACCCTGCATTAAACAACCACTTAGGGCTCATCCCAGGGAAAGGCTAATTCTCCTTCTCCCACCAGTCAAGAGTTGCATATGATTCTTTATCTAGGGATGGAACCCTGTGAAATTCCCTCCCTCCCAGGTTAACATGTCCATTGATATTCCTATTGTTCTGGTCTTGTTTATGCATCAATTTAAAGGAGGGACTTTCACAGCAGACTTCCTGGTATTCTGACTCTTGCAATCTTTCTGGCCCCTCTTTAATGATATTCCCCTGACCAATAGATGCAGGAAATGTGATGTAGAGTATCCACTGGGGCTGGGTGCCCCCTATCCATTGATCTCTGCCTTATGCTTAGTTAGGATTTTCTGTGATGACCTTCATTTGCTGCAAAAAAAAAAATAAGCTTCTGTTTAGGGGTGGTAGCAAAACTTACCTGTGTGTCTAAGAATGTGATTAGACTGTCGCAAGGAATTATGTTGGTCTAGCACAGTGGCTGTCATAGATTCTTTCCTAAGATCCATGACCTCACTAGCCCTGGGAGGCTGACTAGGAGACATGATTATCTCCCTCTTGAGTGTGCCTTAAGTCCTCTGAAATAATTCATAAATTTAAAAATGAAAAATGACATATCCCCACTGTCTTTTCCCTAGTGAGAACAACTTCATAAACAAAGAGATAAAACTAGTTGAAAAGACATATCTTTAGAAAAGAAAGACTATGATTCCAGAAGAGGTCAAAGCACAGGGATGCCCCCCCACCTCCAGTCCATAACCACATCTACCTTTCTTGGAGGACATATTACACAAACATTTAGGTTTCCACTGTCTTGAATCCACTGGTAAAATGTCAACTGAAGTTTGCAACAGAAGCTGTCTCTCTGTGAGCTTACCTGTTGTATATGTATTAAAAGAGTTCAACTGACTCCATATTAGAAATATGTCTGTGCAATGAAGTAAAAGTGAAAAAGAGAACTCAGTGGACTTTGAAGTACTCCATCTAACCTTAGTTCAAAGAGTCATACTGACATCCAGAAGATGGTCTTCTGACTCTGGACAGCTCTGGGCCTTAGCAGTGGGAAGAGATATTGGCATCTTGTTGAGTCAGAGTATTTTATCAGAAATCCATTCTACTCTATCCCAGTCTTCTAAAATCTAGGAACTCTGGAATGCAATAGATTTAGGAACACTAAAACTATAAACTGCTCCTATTAAGATTTCTTCAAAGGCAGTTATGAAAGGAAAGATAAAGTTAAAAGAGAAGCCCGAATGTTAAACCCTGTGCTGACTTAGATTCAGTGTTTCTTTGGTTGAGTGCCTGACGATGGGAAAGAATTTGGCAAAGGTAAGCTATGCTTCTGGATGTGCTTGTATTTTTGTTTACTGAGCCCAAGGGTTGATTTCTCAAATGAATTCCCTTTTTTATTGTGATGGTGGTGATCATGAAAAACCTCCTGGTAATAAGTGCTGTGAAGGTTCCTTGGCTGAAAAGGCTGTAAATATTGGCTACACGCCCCCATTTCAATATTATGAGTTGAACTGGTTTAGCCAAAAAGCTCAGGGAACCTCGCCAGGCAATACTCATTGTTCTGACCTTCCGGGGAATCTGAAAAACAGGCTCAATAGGTCACTGTCAAGCAGCAATCATCCAGGACACTTAATGGCTAGGTTGCTTGATGGCCAGCCCAACATATCCGAAAGATGGGTAAACACACTTCCTTAGTGAGTGGGCCATTTGAACAACATTAATATCTAATGTCATTTGGATCTAAGAAATCTGAACTACAAACCATGAAGTCTTAATGGAATGCCAGGAAATGTAGATGCATGGCTTCTAGACAGGAATTACTCACCCACTTACTGTGTCACCTTGGTTCAGCTCTTGCTGTCAGCCTTTCTCCTGACCTAAAATATGAAAGAATTGCACTACCTAGGCAACTCTAGAAATATTACTGCCAATGGATCTCTACTCTTTTCCTTTAACATAGAATTGTATCTAAAAGACCGAAACTTTCCAGCTATGGGGTACCTATTCAGTTTGGAGTGGAATTGAAGACAAAGTATCCCCATGACAAGTGGTCCAGTTGAGTACCAAGATATCCCCCATTTCCTCTACAGAGCGAACACGTTCCAGTGGCTATTGGAACTCTCTAACAATAAGGACATTTAAAGCTCCATAAAGCCAGCCTACTCTCTCATTAAGTTTGACTAGATAGTGGAACAGGTTGTACTAAATCAGCCTGGTCAAATCATGTTGGAAAATCTCATCTTAGGTAACCTCACCTTCGCTGATTCTCCAAGATTCCTTCAATATTATCCCTTCACAGTATTTACTTTTCTCATCACTATGACAAAATACGTGAGGGAAAAACATTAAGGAGGAATTGAGTCCATAGTTCCTGATTCTGTTGGTTCTGGCCTACGACATGCTAACACACTGTGACAGCAGGAATGTGGCAAAGGCTACTCAACTCTTGGCAACTGAGAGGGCCAGAAATAAGATACTTCCAATGATCTGCCCCATTCTGGAAAGCTGAACCTTATCTGGTTACTAAAATAAGAGTGTCCCTGAAGGAATGGAGAAGTTGGAGGTATAGGTGTATGACAGATTTGTATTTCTAAATTTCATACAAGGAGTCACACTAGTGATGCATCATAGACTCAAAAGAATAATGTGGGGAGCCACAGATAAAGTGATCTATTTTTTATTTTTGTTTTAATAAAATACGCATAAGATTACCATCTTTACTATTGCTAAGTCTGCATATAGTAACAGTAAATACTTCCCATTGTTTTCCAACCAGTGCCATTCATCCACAGAAGTGTTTTCAGTTTATGTATGATAAGTTTTTATTCCCCAACATCTTTCAAGTTTTTGGTCACATAACATACATGGAACAAATAACGACATATTCTAGTTTAGAGTTGAATGAAGTAACAGAATACGCATGGAAGCAGAGGTATTAATAGATGGAGGCAGTGGACCAGCAGGAGTGGAGTAAGGGTTGGAGGAGAAGAATGGGAAAAGAGGATCAATTAAAACAAAGTATGTATGAAAATCCCATAATGAAACCCATTACTTTGTATGTTAATCTTAAAAATCTGTAAAAAGACATTTTGAGAGTTTGCTCAGAGATTAAGAGTTCATGATGTTCTTGGAGAGGACCTTGAACACATTGGCACAGGAGACCACTTCCTAAATATAATCCCAGTAGCACAGGCACTGAGAGCAACAATTAATAAATGAGACCTCCTGAAACTGAAAATCTTCTGTAAAGTGAAGGAGCATGGTCAACAAGACAAAGCAGCAGCCTACAGGAATAGATCTTCACCAATCCTGCATCAGACAGAGGGCTGATATACAAAATATACAAAGAACTCAAGAAATTAGTCACCAAATGAACAAATAATCCAATAAAAAAATGGAGTACAGACCTAAACAGAGAACTCTCAACAGAGGAATATAAATGGCTGAAAGACACTTAAGGAAATGTTCAATATCCTTGGTCATCAAAGAAATGCTAATCAAAACAACTCTGAGATTCCATCTTACACCTGTAAGAATGACCAAGATCAAAAACCCTGAGAACAACTTATTGTGGAGTAAAGGGAACACTCCTGCATTGCTGGTGGGAGTGCGAACTTGTACAGCTGCTTTGGAAATCTGTATGGTGATTTCTCAGAAAATCTACTTAAAATGGAAATCAGTGTCTCTACATACGGATTAAATGATGAGGCAGGCAGGTGGTATACTCAATGACTTACTATGTTTAGATTATTAGAAATCCAGGACCCAAATTTCATTGACAATGTACTCATTCTTTCCCTCAAGGTAACATTAAGCAGTTGTCTCTCCTCTTTATACAAGACCCTTTGTTTGGGTCCCTATTGGACCTCTCCATGTTCAGGATCAGGTAAAACAAAACAAAAAAAAAAAAAAAAAACTTGGCACAAGGGAATCTACCAGGAATCTACCAAGCTGATCCCAGCTAAGACTACCAACAACAGCGGATATGCAACCTGAACTGGCCATCTCCTGTGACCAGATTGGTGACTAGCCCAGTTATCATCAGAGAGGCTTCATCTAGCAACTGGTGGAAACAGATGCAGACCCATAGCCAAATATTAGGCAGAGCTCAGGGAATCCTGCAGAAGAGGGAAAGAAAGAATTGTAGGATCCAGAGAGGTCAAGGGCACCACAAGAAAACTCACAGAATCAACTCACGTAGGCTCATAGGGGCTCATAGCAACTGAACTGACAACTAGGGAGCCTGCATGGACTGACCTAGGCCCTCTGCCTATATGTTACAGTTTTGTAGCTTGGTCTTTTTGTGGGACTCCTAAGAGGTGGGAGCAGGGCTTTCTCTGACTATCTTTTGACTTTTGGCACCCCACTTCTCATACTGGGTAACCTTGCCAAGCTTTACTACATGGGGAGGTGCTTAGTCTTACTGCAACTTGATATGCTATGTTTTGTTGATACTCATGGGAGACCTGCCCTTTTCTAAGCACAAATGGAGGAGCAGATTGGGGGAATGGAAACAGAGATGATCTGGGGGAAAGGGACTGGAAGGAGAAGAGGATAAACTGCATCTGGGGTGTAATGCTGGAGAACCTCCTTCAACCAATGGCCTTTGAGATGCTGGACCAGGTTGGGCGTAGACTTGGGTAACAAAAGAGCACACTCTGGCACCGGCTTCCTCTCTCTCCTCGCTGCTGGATTCGGTTCCTGTTCGTACAGAGAACTGTGATCTGTGAGTCCCCACTAAATAAAGAACCCTTTATTATACTCAATTCTGAGTTGGTGTGGGACTACTTTATTTGCATTCTTCTCCAATGTAAAATAAATCAAGAAGCTTATTTTTAATGAATTAATACTTACAAACTGAGATTCAGAAATGTAAAAGTTCCATGGAATGAGCAAAGATCAGTAAAACCATCAAAATCACCATTACAGATAAAATATTGTATCTGATTTATAATCATTTTCAGAACCTTGATTTTATCCATTGATCATTTAATCTTGTGCATAGACAAGAAAATTCTTTTTAAAAAAAAAAGGATCGATAAATATAACCAGAAGGTCCAAATATACTAATTGTGAAAAACAGAGAGGTTATTGAAATCCACCCCCCCCCAGGAGAATAACATTACTTAGGTACAAGAAATTCAGTGAGTGGGCACCCTCTGTTCCGCGTTCCATGGGGTTATAGAAACCTCATCGTCAGAACAGGCCCCATTCAAGTTCTGTACAATGCACTTGCACAGTGGCCCAGCCATTTTTCATCTCTGTTTCAGAACTCTGAAAGTGCTTCCCTAATATTCTTTTTTACATTCTTTCTTCTGCCTCAAATTGTTCCCAGAAAACACAGCAGATAGAAACACTAACACACACACACAACCCTAGACAGGAGTGACAAGTTGAGAATGTAGATGCTCACATAACAAATTAATCTTAGTAGCTAAAAAATTATTGTGTCTTATAAAAATCCTTGTCCCAACCTAGGCTCCAAGAAAAAAAAAATCTAACTTTGAATTATTGTCCTGTAATGTGCCTGATGATTCTGACCTCAAATTTCTCATCTATGTTAAAACAAAAGAAAGAACACACTGATACTGAGGTCATGTATAAAATATAAAAAATTTGGCTAGCATCTAGCAGACACTAAGTACAAATTAGCTCTGGATTTTCCTGGAGGAATTATTTTCAATTCATTACTTAATGTTCTTTTTTATTAATTAGTGACCTTCATGGTGTTAAAAGCATCACACTCTACACCCCCTCCCTTGTAAACTCTACTTTGGGGTCTATTTGAGTACTGTCTATGACTTATCCCATCTATTAGGAAGACTGATATTGGTTAAGGTCATCTGTTTTGTTCTCTAGAGTCCAATCCTGGTAATTCAAAAAAGACTTCCGGTTTTTCTTTTGATTCTAGCTGCACGGCAGGTCAATCAAGGCCTTATCAATGGGCAAAAAGATGAAGCACTTCTGCTTAGGAAAGATATTGTCTTTACTCTTTGCCTGAACAGGATCAAAGAGAGTAAATACGCCATAATACTGAAAGACAGACTAACCAAGGAACTGCGTGTCAGCCACATTTACAGTCAGTGACCCAGCTACCCACCTTTATTTGCCCATCGTGCTATTTATTTGAGTAATAACAAGAATGTAAGCTTCTATATACGCCAGGCTAAGGGTAGATGCTGGAAAGTTTCAATTTTGAAAAAGAATATCTATCCTCTTTGCTTTTCCCCTCTAGAGAAGAAGATAGGAGTGCTATTCTTTAATGTGTCCCATATCCAATTTCGATATGTGTGCTGATGGTTTGGCACTTGGTTAAACAAGCTTTTCAAATCGAAAATTATTAACAATCAAAATAGTAGGACGTATTACCTTTGAGTTACCACCTATTCTCACTCCCTAGAAAGAATAATCAAAATAATTTTATGCAAGTATTCCAAAAACGTGTACATGCCTACACAGACATGTGCTAAAAGATAGATATATATCAATCATTTTAGACTCAAAACTAGGCTGCAAATTTCTATTTTTTTATATTTTAACAGGACAGCAACCCTTTTTATTTCTGATCTTCATCTCCCAAGCCATTTTTCCCATTCAACTTGACACTTTTACCTATATTTTTCATCTGGAATACTTCTCTTTTACATATTAGCTGTCTATTTTCCTTTTGGCCAGAGAATCAAGTAATCATTATCTCATAAATACTATGGTCAAAGAGAATGTCAAATAATCATATTTTCCACATTTTTAGATTTTTAAAAACTATGCGTAAGGTCAACTTCTGTTTCCAGATTTTTTGCCTCAATTGTAGTCTTGGGGCAAAAAAATCATAATGTCACCTCACATGGGAGCCTCATGATGACTTAGAGAGCAGCAGGATTTTGTCAGAAGGGCAAATTTTGATCCACATCTAACTTCATGTCTGCCCTGGCCATATTTTTATGTTCTTTGTTCTGAGGAAGAAGCACAGACAATCCCAGTCCCACGCTGGCCAGTTTAGGCTTTGTATTGCATATCTACTGTTCCTATGTCAGGGCTGTGATCCCTGGCAGTGAGGCCCTTCCTCTACAGGGGAACCATAAAGAGGGCATGGTTTTAACCTCAACTGTGGCTCCCCCTTACCAACAAAGAAAAACAAAATGAGAAATGAGGAATAGAAAAGCACCCTTTGCTTCCCTTGCTGAGCCATTGGAGCTTTGCAGGGGCATTTAAAAACATTTGAAAAAATGCTGCTTTTAACTCTGAAAATATTCACCTTTTAACACAAGGACTCTGCCCTTGAACTTCAAAACTCTGCCCTGGCCAAAAGACCAAAGGATTTCTAGGGTGAATTTGGCCTCATGGTTTCTGAGGACTTTTCCTGTCAATTGACTATTCTCATCTTGCATTTGACTTCTTTACTTCTTTTTGTTCCTGTGTGATCTAAAGAAAGGATTGAACTGAAATGTAAGGAGCTTCTATTGCAGATATTCAGAGGCATTTACACGGGAACCCTCTGACACAGATCTGACATCTTCTCCATTTATATGACTGAGAAAAACAAAGTGTGGAAAGAGAGGAAGGTGACTTCAAACTAGCTTTCCAGCCTACTCACCAGTGGGATAAAACCCGGACCAGCATTTCTAGTTAGTTTCAGGTAGAGATATGTCAGTTTTTCCTTCTGGTTATTAGTGTTCAAGTTCATTGAAGGTTAGTGGAGACAGAATCAGACAATGCAGCTCACATAGTTTTGTTACTAATCCATATCCTGTGTATTAGATAAAAGAACACTTCTAAAACTGTTGAAGGAAAAAAAGCATGCAATAATTATTAGCCCAAAAGTACAAAGAAAAAATAGCTGAAAGTAGCATCATAATGGATATTATATAGAAATATGTTAGTTAATGTAGACGAAACTTGAAAATCACACAAATTCACAACTGTTATAACTGTCACAGGATGAACATTAATGATTAGTCATGAGTTTGTATCAAAGCCTTCAAACACTTAACAAATAACGGAAACATTGAACAATATTATCATCCAGAACTTATCCACTGTTATCATTTCATTCCTACTATGCCATTAGACTGCAGAGGGGTATGACATTTGAATATCCAATATGAATATTGGATTGCATTGAAACGACCTGAGAAATTAGCAAGTAGTATTTTTCTGATACATACACAACACAGTTTAGCAAATCCTACAGTTCCATACATACATGCACAGGTTCAAATGAGATAATATCCAGCCCTGAGAAGGGGAAGTGGACACAAAGTCCCACCCCTAACCAAGAAACTATTTGCAATTCATACCTGCAAATCAGTTTTCTCCAATGGAATGGCACTGGTTATAGTAACCATACTCCAGGTCAAGCCCCATGTCCAGGAGTAGTTGTCCAACACAAAACAGATTCTATGTTTTATCTATGTGGTTTTTGTTTTGTTTAGCTTTTTTTTGTCTATTCTATTTCTTCTGATTTGGGGGTTTGGGAGTTTTGGAGTTTTGGTTTTGGTTGTATTTTTTAGGAAAGGACATGAAGTCGGATGAGTAGGGAGATGGGGTTTTGGGAGGAGAACGAATAGTTCAAACTATATTGAACAAAAAAATTAATAAAGATATACTTACTAACTTGTGGTCTTCAACACCATACTTAGCCTCAATGTCCCTTAGTTTACACTCTGTGTGAAAACATCCTCTGGAAAGGCAGATACAAAGGCCGCTATTCAGCATCTCCTCCACTCACTGGACACCAGTGAGAGGAGACCTAAAGTTTTCCCAGCTGACCTGCCTCAGCAAGACATCATAACACCAAGAACACAATCTTAATTTCTTCAATTTGAGTCATGTAGGAGATCAATAAGGAGGTCACTATTAGTATATTCCATAGTTAGGGTGACAAAATGTCCAGCACTGCCTTCATCTGGAAAGGTGGACTGGTAGAATTTGAATCTAAGTGGGCTGAATGGTAAATCTCCATCGTCTATTAATCAGTCTCCCGATCCTGACAGGTCATTCTGCCCAAGTTTCACACTCCTCATGAGTAATATTATTTACCTTCTACAGTATCCAGGACAAAGGAAGTGTGTACTCATGAGAACAACGTCAAAATTTACTGACATTTTATTTTATTTTTTTACCACTGTGGAGAGTTGTGGTGAATGAGTTTATGAATATAAAATAGAATAGTAGGATTCATTCCCAAGTCCTTCAAACTCGTCCCTCCTTTTTCTACAGGGAAACATCTTTGCTAAAGTGATGAGACAAAAGCTATCTGAATGTAATACTGGAACAGGAATGTTGTATTTGACTCGGGCTCCTTACACATTATTGTGTTTACTCCTCATTGTTGGGTTCTGATAAATTCAATTAAAAGTAATTGAGTTTTTATACCGTGCCACAGACAAGGTGTATATCTGCTGTCATAAGAAATCCAGACAGATGAAAACTTCCTCACACACAGCAACACTGAAAGTGGTATTTTCATAGAAAACACGTGAACTGAATGCTTACAGGTATTTGCTCATGATTTGAAAAATAAGAAGTGCAGGTATTCATTTTCAAAAATATTCTATCTTATCCTAACATTCTTTCTACTACATTGCCCTGTTTTATTGAGCTATATTGGCTTTGACTGAAAGCAGTAGAGAGAATCAGGGGGGCATTGTGAGGGATGAAAAGGGTAAAGAAAAAAAGCAAAAAAAATCTTTTATTGCAAGGCATCCTGAACTTGGTAACACTGACTACATGACCAAGGGGTCACTTCTATTTGATGTCAGGTGGAGGTCTTTAAATTCTCCATTTGGAGACTGATTGAAAACCAGATCATATCGTACTGTCTGCCAAATCTCAACTTTCAGCTATTATTCCCCTCTTAACTTTTTTTATCTCTCTTCTACAACAAAAGAAGAGGGATGTTCTCTTATTCTTCAATTTTCTACAGCTCTTTTAAGGATCATAAGCAACTGACCAAAGAAACAGACTGTGAGTGTGTGTGTGTGTGTGTGTGTGTGTGTGTGTGTGTGTGTGTGTGTGTGTACCTACGTGCACAAGCACGAGCAAATGTGATGCTTTGCTCTTAAATATGAGCAGCTTAGGACAAGTCATAAAGCTACTACCTTTCAAATATTTAACCGAAACATCTAAGGAATCATTTTTAATATTTCCTCTCTTGAGATATTTGAAGCAGATTATGCAATTTCAGAAAACACAATAAAAACTGGAAATAGGTAGTAGAAATACAGTAAGCAAATTCACTGACCACTTTTATGTATCTCTAGAGAAAGGACTCTGGACTAGAAAAAACTCAGTTTTTGCCTTTTATTTATTTGCATTTTTGCAAACGTGACTGGCCTACAACTCATGTAAACCAGACTAGCCTTGACCTCACAAGGTTCCACCTACTTCTGCCTCTCAAGTGCTGGGAATAAAGGTGCGCACTATCATGTCCAGCTTCATTTTTTCACTTTTGAATTGTCTATTGCACTTGCCATTTGCCATGTACATACTAAATTTGAATTATAGCTCTATTGGTGATATGCATATATTTTATTTGGCTAACCAACAAATGTACTCTTATTATTTTAACAATATGCAAGCACTGGTCACAAGGGTTCTTCTCCAGGGCATCAGTTTTGTTCCTTTCTTCCTTCTAGCTTCTCACCTCCTACTTTGAACTGGGTCCTTCCATTACAGATAAGGAGAACACACTTGGTAGTTCGAAAGGATAAGCTACATGTGGGTAATTTATCCCCATTTCCCCTTCTATCAAGTTCCCTGTAGGAATCATATATTAAACTCTGCTCCTGTGGGATTGAGGTTTATAACAGATAGTGAATGATATATGAAATGAGTGGATGTTTGTTTAATTTTAACTTTCATTATTGAAAGATAGTCCTATTAGAGATATCATTTATATTCTCTAGTACCTGATTTTATTAGTAAGAAACATGAGGCTTTTTTCTTTCCCCTATTTCTTTACCTTGTAATTTAACCTAACTGTGGTGAGGAAGAGAGTTTCCATATATTAGACACTCATAAATCCTGAACAGAAGAAAAGAGAACAAACACTCATAACAACACACAAAAAAACCTTTTTCTTTTATATAGGAGCCACAATTCCAGAAATAGAGGCCTATAGCAAATGAAAATATTGGTCAGTGATAAGTTTAAAAAAGGAATACTTATTCCATGTTTTGGGACATCTGCATCTATTCCAAATAAAGAATTTTATCCGTATCAAGGAGGAAAGGTGAGGAGAGGAGACTAGAAACAAATTTTTCAGAAGATAATGAATCCAGTGGGGGTACAGATTGACCCCCTTAGGAAAGAGAAACAGAACAGATAGCTATGGCTCGGAGGTGGCTGGAATAGGAGAATCGAGTCAGGAGGAGAGGAAACGGAGACTAGAGAAGAGATTGCTAAAATTAAGGGCCTTTAGGAGGTTAGTATGGCAGCCTAATACAGTAAAAAAAAAAAACTTTCTGGGGCCTTCTACACTGGGAACTAAACTCAGGTCCTCTGGAAGAGGAACAAGCCCTCTTAGTCACTGAGCCAACCTTTCCAGCCCCTCAATCCTCTGTTTCTGCTGCTAAAATGTTTGCTGCTATAGACATCCTTAGCATTCTCCACTAGAGGGAGCACTGATGGTGTGTGTGTGTGTG
>PVIU01018996.1:0-37560 GCA_004026605.1 Ondatra zibethicus | reverse complement strand
CTCCCCTCTTTTTCTTTACTTCTCTTTTCTCCTTCATTAATTTTCTTTATTATCATTATTTTTTAAGTGAAGCAGCACAATGATTTCCTACAGGCGGTTCTCTGTTGATCTAATTTCCAAACACACCTTGGAAGTGAGAAATATGTACTTCCTTTACAAGTGTGCCTGGGACAAGTGTGCCTAACACAGTTCAGCTGGGAATGGTGATGGGCAAAACAGCTACCCAGGAGAAGGAAGCCAGGCTACAGCGGTGCTGCTCTATTGTTGCACATGTTTACCTGCCATTTATCTCATGTGCTGTGGACTCAAAACAATTTTAACTTCCATCTTTATACCTGTAAAAGTGTCTAATTAATATGACCAATTTTGTATCCTTAAGAATAGCTATTTTCAAATAGCAAGCAAGCATTGGTAAGAAACTGGAGCAAGTCTTTCCAGTTGGACTGTATTAGAATCCCATCTACATTTTAATTTGGCTCCTGCTGTGTGGATATATGAGACTGAATCTATTACCTGGCTCAGTGGTCCTTTCAGACAATTTCCCTTTCTCATTCTGATTTTATTGTGAGAGATCATCAACACACTATAGAGGGCTGCAGATCCAATTCTGACGACTTTCATGAGGCCTCGATGACTGTAACTTTCCATTAAGAAAACAAAGCTAAATCGCAGAATCAGAACCAATGGTGTCTGTGCTGTTTAAGAGATTGCTCTTGATTAAAGGAGCTGCTTGTGGAGCAGGACGTGAGATTTTCTAGTTCGACTTTTCTTCTTTACTGAGTCTTCATTTGGGTACTGCACAGAAGAAAATTGTACAGCAATTGCCCCCTTGGGAAAGGGCCTGGTTTCACAGCTGACATTCTACTTCTCTTCAATGCTACACTGACTTGCCGGCTTTTGCTGATCATGATCCACCTGCTGTGATTTCATTTGGAAAGACTCGTTTCTCCAAGTGTTTGCTGTAACTTCTGCTTTAAACACAGTCCTTTCGTGCCTTTAACGCAGTTAATCCTTACTGGGAAGCAGTTTAATAGACCTTCGGTGTAAAGCTTAGGAACATTAATTTAGTTTTGGTTTATTTAATTCATTGCCATGGTGTACAATTTCAGGATATGTCTGGAAGTTAGAGAGATGGTGTTAGATTATAATAATGTGGCATTTCATTTTCTCTTGCTGCCCAGAAGTTTGATGAAATCGACTCTTGGGGTAGGATAACTAGCAGTTATTCATTCCATTTGATGAAATCGACTCTTGGGGTAGAATACCTAGCAGTTATTCATTCCATTTGCAGCCAGCGCTCTCTTCTTCATCTTCAGAACTGTCCACTTTTCACCAGGCACCTGGAGCCTCTATTCTATCTCCAGGATCAGTTTTCCCAACTCACTCTGTCTTTCTTCTTGCTATTTTTTTTGACATTTTCTTCTTGATATACAGCTTACCCCTTCCTCTCAGTTCCTTTTAATACTTTCCTCATGGCAACAGCCTCTTAACTGGCCTAACAACTGTAGATTTTTGTAAGATAACAGATGAAGATTTTAAAGTATGCTACTCATATATCAATTCTCCAGTGTTTTGTAGTTTCTTCCTACTTAAAATACTTTATTCATAGCTTTAAAGGTCTGCTATAATCTCCATTATATCTATTCAAAGTTAGCTCTTATTGCTATCACTTCTCACTTACAGTAGGTTCCATTCCCGGAATTCTCTGATTTTTCAGTATTGTCAGTTTCCAGAGGTAAAGAATTGCTTATGATACTTGTACCTGTGACTGTATTACTTCCCTCAGTTCAGTGCCTAACCATGGTAGATGTTAAATTAATGGGACCTTAGAGTTTTGTGTTTTTACTTCTCGGTATCTTTAGATGGATGGGAGAATGGCTTACCTCGCATTCTACTTAAGACCTTACTGGCTTGGTAATGGACTCGCCTCATCCATGCCTAGCTCTAACTCTTGATTTGCAACCTCTACTGATTTAACTAAATCTACCTGACCTCACTCCTTCATCTGCATGGTGGAGATAACCAGTCCACGAACATTAAAGAGTTGTTATGAGAACCAAATAAAGGAGTCTGGGTGCAGCATTTTCAAAGAATGATGGATACACTGCTGTCAATTATATGTATGCGCAATTTATCTTTCCAGGTTGATAACCACACCAAACATTTCCAGAACTTGAGGAAATTATATAGGGAAATACATCTTAACTGCAGAACTCGATTTTTTGCCTCACTCCTAGAGATTGCCAATACAAATGTTCCTTTTATGTCGAGCTCTTTGTAGCTACAGAGATACTTTTGTACTATTGAATTGATATGTTAAAATATCATGTAAAGTTCTGGTGATAGTAGGAACATTGAATTTGCTAAATATTTTAATATTAATAAATCTATTATTAATACAACTCTACATCTGCATAGCCATACAATATATGCTGTTAAATAGTCTTGCTCTGCTAGTTACCTCCATTACTTATTGAACATTGAATAAGCACAATTTAAATTTATCTAGTGACCGATATATCCATTAAGTGCTGGTCAAAAATTAGTCTAAACCATCTGATTTATTAATATGATAATGTATACATGCCACATCATAATTAAAATTATTTCTAATCTTGTTCAACTTACATTTGATCCTACTCTTAGACTTCTTCCCATCTTCCCTTCTGTTATCTAAGCTTCTGTTCACCCATTAACTACAAAATTTTCTCTGAATGTTTTTGATACTTAAAGTGTTTTATTATTATTATTATTATTTTACCATTCTTAATATAAGAGTGAAAATATTTCACATTTAAAAATCCAAGGGCATTTCTAGAATCTTATACTACCTCCAAAAGTATCTGGAATTCTGGAATTGATTTGAATAACATCATGTTTTCAAAATAAGGAAAAGAATCTGGGTTTTCTATTTTGTAGCAGATTCTTCATAGTCTTCTGTAACATTTGTACCTCAGTGACCTATACCAACAAAGGAAATAACTGAGATAGGAATTCAAATGACAGTTATGTTGTGATTGATTTAACTAAGGAGAGATGTGTTACATTTGTTTTCGCTGTGGAATATTACTTTAACTGTGTGAAGCTGTCTTACATTTGTTTGTGCTGCATTTGTTTAACAGTGTAAGGATGTGTTACATTTGTTTATGCTCTGGAATATTACTTTAACTGTGTAAAAATGTATTACATTCATTTATGCTGCATTTGTTTAATTATGAAAGATGTGTTGCTGTTTTACCTTGCCTGCCCAAAGTACATAATAGATCTCATAAAAAGCTGAATAGCCAATAGCTAGGCAGAGAGAGGAGTAGGCAGGGCTGGCAAACAGAAAGCATAAACAGGAGAAATCTAGGTTCCAGAAGAACAAGTACAAGAGAAGGAGTAGGAAAGAATAAAGTATGAAGAAAGGGACATGCCTGGAACCAGAAGCCAGGCACCCACCAGCCAGACACAAGAAGCAATGAAAGTCAGATATAAAGAAGGAAAGAAAGGTAAAAAGCCCCGAGTCATAACATAGACAAACAGAAACAGTTTAAAACAAGAACTAAGACAAGGCAGAGCATTCACAACTAAGAACAAGTCTCTGTGTCGTGATTTGGGAATTGGTTGGCGGCCCAAAACAAAGAAGCTTGGTGCACAGCTGACCTCATCTGTGAGCACAAGCTTATTTTTATGGCCCGGGGTCCCATTAGGGAAAGTACAGGGGGCGTTCTGCTTGCAGGCTCCCTCCCTGCAATGTTCGCGCTCTAATAAGGCAAAGACAGCGAGTAAGTGCAGCAGGGGCTGGCAGAGCTTGAGCACCCTGAGAAGACAAAGTGCTTCATCTGGGAGGAAGGCAAAGGCAAACAGGCTTAGTTACACAGGGTTTCTTACCATGGCACAGCATACGATTCCTTTTTTCTTAGTAGTTTAATTGAAATTTTTACGTATATTTCTTTACATAGAGTTGGTATTAAGGCAGAAAATGTTTTCCAGATGCTGTGAAGTTGTTGCACCAAATCTTCCTTGCTGTGACATAGTCATATACTTTCCTATAAAGTTCAGTTTTATCTTCTTCCTGGGTGATACTTAGAGTTTGGCATCCATCAACAAAGCTTCAAAACAGAATAATAGTCCTAGGAAAGAAAGGGAGCTTAAACAGGCAGGTGGAGATTTTATTTATACTGTAGGAATACTAAGCATCCTGTTTATGACAGCTATTTCTCTCTTTGCAGGGTAAGATTCTTCATCTTTTAGCAGTGCTACTTGAGCCATAAGACCATGGAAAAATAGTCCCCACCCCCAGAGTACTCTAGGCTATCAATTTTACAGACCCTGCATAATTTTTGACAAGGATACAGTTTGAAGCATGCTGTTATGATTAATTATTGCTCATTAACTTGTTCCCCATTCTGCATGAAATAATATTGTGGCTTTTCTCATTCTAAAATCTATGTTTATATTAAGTTGCAAGGTATTTGGTGAAGCTGGAAGGTGAGAAGCCCAGGAAGCCCAGGTCCAGCTGTGGAGAGGCAGCTTTTCTGTGTGTTCTTAGGCCAGCGTCAGGGTTTAGCCAAATCATCGTAGGGGACCAACAGAGAGACTGGCATATCAATCCTGATGTTGGTATCCGACTGTCTTATACCTTATAAAATTGATTATCTTCATGAAATGAAATCTGTATACAATTATTATTGACATTGTTTGGAGAATACCTTAGAAGAATGCAATACCAAGCTACTAGTCCTTAAACAAACTCATATGGACTTCTTGTCTTTATAGGTTATTGACTAAATGATTACGTGACCCATCAGTTTCTCTCTGACAAAAAGTAGGCAGTAATAGTCTTCTGCTTTTTTACTTGTGTAAGTGTAGGAGATTCTGAATTTTATGTGTGTTCACATAAATATGTATTAAAGAATACTTTTCCTTAATATCACGGTTGGATTCCATCACTTCTCAGACTCTTAGCACCTCTACTTTTGATATCCCAATACATGTGATTATGTTGGCATAAACAATGAAAACATCACAGTGAAGAAAATGCTTACTTTTATTTATTAGCTGTTTTTATTTTTGTTCCAGAATTGAGCAACACTTCATTTCTTGAAAAACAATATATTCCCTATTTATCTGTCAGTATTGTAGACCAAACCCATAGCCTTGTAGATGCCAGGCAATCACTCTGTCACTGAGCTATACAGCTCAAGAATCCCCTTTTAAAGATATCTTACTATTCAGCCAAGACTAGCCTCCAGTTACTGGGAAGACAAAAATAGGAGAATTTAAAGTTAACAAAAATGTTATAAATCTTGCTCAGATACGATTAGGAGGGCATTTTCAGTAGTTCTAGTCATTTGTATTTGATAAAAAGTAGGAAAAACACTGCTTAGAATTATTATAGTGGAACCAGTTTCCAGTGTCTGCCACAGATATAGTTTATAAAAATACCATCTTTCTTATAAGGAAAAATTTGATAGCCATCATGAAACCAAAATCATGTATATTATTTGCAAAGTGTTTTTATCAATAAAACTCATATTTCATACCTATTGTGGGGATTCTGATATTCAAGCATGTAGTTTACAAGGCTAGGATTTCTCTGATTAATAATGTTCAGACAACTAGAAATCTTTGAAAGAAATAGGATATGCAAAGGGCTTGACTATAAAGAATAATGGTATAACTTTAAATGCCTCTTAGTTGTTCATTTATTTTACACCCCCAAGGGAACTGATTTTATTGCCATATTTCTTACAGTATTCTTCTCTGCATGCTTTTCTTTATAATTGTTTTTTTCATTTGTTAAAAAGATTTCTTTTTAGTTATATGTATGTATGTACTTGTGTGTCTGTGTTTAGTATGTGCACTTGAGTGCAGGTGCCCATGGAGGACAGAAGCATTGGAATCTTTGGAGCTGGGGGAAGGACGTGATGTGTTGAGAACTGAATTTAGGTCCTATTGCGTTTTTACCCTGCAGCCAGACTTAAGGCTAAAATAAGAACAACAATGAATAAGATCAGGATCAATGGAATTAGTATATTTAATAAATAATTTAATGGCACCTGTGAATAGAGGGTGTCATGGGGGTCTACAATATTGGGTAATGTTCATAATTGTACATGGCCTAGTAATTTCCAGTCTACTCATGTTAGAAATGCTGTCTGTGGTGATGACTGTTTGGTGGATCGATGAGAGATTATCAGTATAATAACTATGTCAGAGAGAGGAGTTGAACATCTGCCATAAAATTCTTAAATGTTAAGCACTTTCCAGACTCTAGATCCCCAAGTAACTTGGTCTTCTAGGTTAGTGGTGCTGTATAATTCTTTGCTGGGGCAATCTTGTGTCTGAAGGATGCTTGGGATGCCGCATTCTGCCATTCACACACTAGATACCTTCCTTCTTCCTAGCGATGGCAGTGTCAAATCCTTCACCCTATGCATTGCGTTCTCCCCAATAGAAGCTAAATTCTGCCCACTTAAGAACTTCTATCTAACAACAACTTACTTTTGTTGTTAATCTTGAATATGTGATAATCCTTCATATCGACGATGGGGAGAGCAAACCTCCAAAAGGCTATTTTACCTTGATTATACCAAGGCAAACGACATATTTCAGAGTAAAATCCAGCTTTCTTAATTCCAAAATGAATGGATTTCATTATATTGCTCAGTAATAATAAAGGAAATGGCAACTTAGAATAGGATCTTTGTCTTCAGTAGATGAGCAGTAAAGGTAATTACATTGTGTAGAGAGTAAGACATATGAAAGGAAGTTGGGGGTTATTCTGCTTACACCAATTGAGACAGACAATGGCAGAGTTAGATACAATGCAAGGGGCACATGTCAGCCAAATGAGAGAAGTCACAGTGAGCCTCATAAGAGTTACCAGTCTAAATTCAGTCTGATATCAAACAGCAGCTGGAAGACACAAACGTTGACTTTAAGAACGTGGTTCAAAGTGAAGAAAATGGCTGTAAATGAGGTGGCGGGCACAGTGGTTTGTGCCATGCTATGGGTTCTGAACTTTAATTCTGAAAGCAATATTGGATACACATAGAAATTTTAACATGGAAATTAAAAAAAATCCCTTAACACTTTAATCCTGGGTACCATCTTCCTACTCTACAAGGGTGGTTGTGTTACGGGGAAAGTTCCATTTGAGAGGAACATTTACTATTGGTGACAGAAAATCTGTTGAAGAATACAAATTCAAGTCGCAGGACTGTTTACGCTGGAGTGACGACTGTGGCTTAATTTTCTTTTTTTAAAAAGATTTATTTAATTATTTATTATGTATACAACATTCTGCCTCCATGTATGCCCACATGCCAGAAGAGAGCACCAGATGATTGTGAGCCACCATGTGGTTGCTGGGAATTGAACTCAGGACCTCTGAAAGAACAGCCAGTGCTCTTAACCACTGAGCCATCTCTACAGCCCCCTTAAATTTCTTTTATTACTATTACTAAGACTATTTTATATTTATATTTTGATACAGGGTCTTATTATGTAACTAAGGCTGTCCTAGAATTCACTATACAGACCATACTGGCCTTAAACTTACATCTGCCTATGTCTCCTTGGTGCTGAGATTAAACACATGCCACATCCAGATCCTCTTTATTATCTTTGATTTGAATTTGGTAGTGGTGAAAAAATATTTGTAATAGTGAGCGTGTGTGTGTTCCCTAATAATTGGCAAGCTTGGAAAACATTCCAAGACCCCTAGTGAACACCTGAAGCTGTGAATAATACTAAATCCTGCATAGGACATTAATAACCAAGACAGTTGCTAGGCTACCAACAACAGGTAGAGGGCATATATAATATGAATACATTAGCCAAAGAAGTGATTTGTCTCTCACAGCAGACTTTCTTATGAACCATCATTTTCCTGAGAATGCATTTTAACTTATGAATTCTTTATCTTGAAATTTTCCATTCAATATTTCCAGTGTGGTGGATGACAAGGAGCAGAATCTGAGTATTAAGCAGGCAAGGAGGGCTACTGGAGGATGTTTTGTTAGAGTAGTCTGTTGTGAGGGTTCAGTTCAGGAACTGTAAAGGTAGGAGTAGCAGTGGCAGACTAAGGTCAAAGGGGAGCTTAGGGAAGAGTGACTTAGGAAGTGACGTTTTCACCGCATGGGGAGGTGTTTGTGGTCACTGCCAAGGAAAGGGAGGAGTCCTAGCATTTCCCTGTGTTTCCAGCTTGAGTGACTGGTTAAATGACTTGCCTCTTATAATGGGAATTTAGGAAGATGACGAAATACTTTTGGGTAAAACATATTTTGATTAGATTGTGTTTTGTGTGAAGTGCTTTGGGGACATTTTCACTGAAGAGGTACCCAGTGGCCTATTAGAAAGAGTTCAGGGCCTGGGAGGATAAACCAGTCAAGTGCTTCCCACAGAAAGCTGAGGCCCTAGTCTGGATCATAAGCACCCATCTAAAGAGCCAGCACTGCTCTTTGAATCTGTAATCCCAATTCTGGGAAGACTCACAAGAGGATCCCTGGAAGTCTCTGGCCAGCTACCTCAACTAAATTGTTGAGCTCTGGGTTCAGTGAATGAACCTGTCTCAAAAATATTAGTGATGAGCAATTGAGAAAGATACTCAACATTACTGTTTAGCCCCTAGATACATGTACATGTCTTTGCATATACACTCACATGCATATACACATTTACATAAATGGCTCAGAATTTAGGATGAGGCTGGGTGGAGATAGACATTTGATAATAATAAAAAGATAGGGTACATTGCCCATGAAAATACACTCTGGAAAAGGATACCCTTTCTCAAAAACTATGAAACAAAACAAAATCCAGTGCTCCCTGCAAAAAAACAAGAAAGAATGCCTAATCAGGGGTGGTTGACCGTCTCCAGGGCAAGGGGAATTTTTAGAGGAAGGGAAGAAGAAACATGTAAAATAACAAGCAGAGACCAATCTAATGCCTCATACAGCTGTGTTTCAGTCTTCAACAGTCTGGACAAAAGCCAGAGTTAGACACCGACTGTAGGGGCTTGTGGTAACAATATGGACAGTGAGAAAGAAAACCACACTTTTAAGGTATGTGCACTGAAAAGAAAGCAGATTGTTTTCTGCACAAGATTTTTTAAGTGACTTAGATTTCTTTAGCATAGAAAGTTTTCCTAGGGACCATAGAGAAAGATTCATATATGGATGATATGATATTTAGAAATATTTGCCTTTAAACTGATGAGCATTGTGAACGTATTTTGTATTACAATATACCAGTTGTGTTTTCTAGTCCCTTTTGCTTTAATTTTGCTTCTTCATCCACTGTGCTACATTCTTTCCTTTGTCAGATTTTAAAAAAATTAAAAATGTATGTGATTAATATTTAAGATATAAACTAGACTGATTTTATAATTCTGTAGTGTTGAGGTTTTATCATTTAGTTATTTAAAGTATATATTGGTCTTCAGCTATTTATGTATTATTTTCAATACTTTGTTCACTATTACAAATGCTTAGTTTTTAATGCTGAGAATATATACTTTTATTAAACTTGTTTTCCATTATTCCATTTGCATATGTTTTTCTCCTAATATAATCGATGCATACATGATGAGGGAAGCCTAATAACATGGATAAAATTAGCTACAAATCCGAATGGGATTCAAGGGGCAGACTGGGAAGCCAATGATAGTGGCCCTGGGATTTGTCTCTACTGCATGCACTGGCTTTTTTGGGATCCTATTCTATTTGGATGCACACCTGCCTAAGCCTGGATGGAGGGGGGAGAGCCTTGGACTTCCCACAGGGTAGGGTACTCTGCCCTCTCTTAGGACTGGATGGGGAGGGGAGGAGGGTGAGTAGAGGAGCAGGAGGGGAGTGGGAGGAGGGGAGGAAGTGCAAATTTTGATTGGTATTATTTATAAAGTAATAAAAACTAATCTGCTGAAAAAAAGATTGTAGACTCATTTCTACTTTAAATATATCTATCCATACTAATTGATGATAAATACCCTTCTGTTTTATAAAGTAGCATAGAATGCCATGTTCCACAGTGAGATGGTACAGAAAAGAAAGTCTTTCTGTGGGACTTATATTATCAGTGGAATTTAAAATACGACTGAAATAATTTGTGATAAAATAAATATATTCCTTAGACTATATAAGTTTTCAGAATTCTAAATTAGTATAGACTTTCTGCCTTTTCTGCTGCTGATATGGAAGCTGTAGTCATATACATTACTCTATGATATGTGGTCTCTTTGACTTGGATGTATATATGTCAGAATTGCAATCAGATGTCCTAAATAGGATAATTTAAAACCTTTTGCTTAAGGAAGAAGTTCTATTTTATTCAGCTTTTATGAACTTCTATATTTGGCTTATTTCATGTTCTTATTACATATGTGTGTTGTATAAAGTACAACTTATCTTCATTTGTGGGATCACAAAGACCTCTATGGACAGGGTCTTTATTTTAAAACAGATGATGGGCTTTTACAGTAGAAGCCGAAAAACAGAGCATCAATCAGATGATTCTTTAAACTTCCTCTTTTGTGGGTTTCACTCTGTGTTAAGTCCATCACCACATGTACACAGTGCTCTTTAGAAAGAGTAATGGGTGGGGAGAGAGATCTGAGCTGCCATTACTTGCAAGCATAGAAAACCGCTTTTTAAAATCCGTTGCCAAATGCAGTCTGGCTTGCCATTACTTATGACCGAAAGGCTCCTTTGTAAAACTCAGTCATCCACCGATGCCTGAGCAAATACTGCCTTTTGACATCTATTAGGATACATGGGTTGGAGTTTCTGCTTCTTGAAAAGACAAACCGAAGATAGGAAAAATATTTCTGTATGTATGTGCCCTGTATTAGTGAGTGCATGCTTGTGTGTGTGTGCAGTTGTGCGTGCATGCTTGTGCACGTATTTGTGAGAATTGGTGACCAACCTTTGACGCCATGCCTCATGAGCTATCTACCTTTGCTTTTGGCTTGTTTGCTTATTACTTTGAAGCAGAATCTTCACAGGGCCAGGGGCTTGCCGATCGGGTGAACTCAGTGGTTTGTTGTAATAGTTCTCAGTGGTGTAGTTTCTTTTGCTTATAAAGAGCTGTACTTGACTCTGCCTGTTGAATGTAAAGATTTTTATGGGATGGGTGAAATTTGGAGAATCTCTACATTTTGGAAAAAATGTTGAATATCTAAACCCTAGGAATGATAGGAACAAGGCAACCTCAAGGACCGTATTATTCTTTGTAGTCTCTCTCTTCAGAATATCAACCATCCCAAGTTTCCATTTATGCTGAAGGAGAAAATTCTCAAGAGAGTACCAGATTGTCTTAGTTTGCTTACACATGTATTTCATTAGATAAATATGCATGCTCAGGGGCATTAACAACATGGCACACATAAGAGCTCTAGGGGATTTAGGCAGTCACATATTCTGTCCTTGTGTACAAAACCAAGGTGTATTTATACAACTTTTCACTTGCTCAGGAACAAGCAGTCACTTCTCTTGCTGCATGCAGAATCAGTGTCATGGCACTAATGTTATAATTGCTCTATGTATAGAGTGACAGTAAGGAGGGAAATTAAAGAAGAAATAGAAATAAGTTATGTCTATATTTTCATGTACTTTGTAATATTTATTTCTCTCTATATGCATAAAAATACACGATACACCCACACATATATTCACACAAAATGTATGCAAGGGAAGCATTATAATTCTGAGGCAGTAAGCAAAACCTTGCAAGTAAAGGCACTAGTTGTTGATTCTGCAAGGGATGCAGAGTCACAGATGTTCATGACTTTGAGAACAACTTCAAGTTTTCCTTGCATTTTGTTGGTAGCATCATTTGTTGAGAGAAAGAGGTCCTTAACCAAGACACTGTTCCTAAAGTCTCAGTACCCTTGAGAGCTGTGCCAGTGCAGAGTTGCGGTAGGAAAAGTTGGGGCTACCAGGTCACACCCCCACTCCTTCCAGTTCTCAGGACTGTGGCACAATTTTCAATTGGTACTTACAAAAACCTGGAGTCAGATATTAGGGTGTGAAAGTTGAAAGATCAGAGAAACAGAGCAGTCAGTCACTAGCTCTTACCTCTACAAAATCCTCAGACTAAATGGGGTATCCTGTCTCTACAAGTCCTCAGACTGAAAGTTGTGTTGACAAAAATGTCAAAATGAATGTCTAGAGTTCACATCTCCTCCACCTTATATTCCTTTCTCTGCCCAGCCGTATCCTTTCCCGTTTCCACCTTGTTAGTGCTAGGATTAAAGGTGTGTGACTCCCACATACTGGGATTAAAGGTGTGAGCCATCATTGCCTGTCTCTGTTTCTCTTTGAGAATGGATCATGCTAGTGTAGCCCAGGGTGGACTTGAACTCACAGAGATCTACTGCCCCTGCCTCCCGAGTGCTGGGATTAAAGGTGTGTGCTACCACTGCCTGGCCTCTATGGCTAACTAGTGTGGCTAGATCCACACTCTATCTTTGTTTTTTACAGCATAAACAAAATACCAACACACAGGCCTTTCAGTCATCCTTCTCTTATTTGGCAAACAGGTCCAGTTACTCCAACAAAGACCACTTTTCCTTTCTCCTTCCTAGTGAATGAGAATTTCAAAATGACTGAGAGGAATATTTGGTTGGATAATTTGTCATTTGTGATTTCTTGCAGTTAATTTTTTTCTTTGAAAATCTCAAAATGAGTAGAATCAAAAATCTAAGATTTCTTCTACCAGGCAAAGAGGGATTGGTGAATGATGGTATATATTTGTGCCTAATTGCCATGGCTTATCTCTTCATGAGTTCATTAAGCAACTATCTGGGTCCCTTTGCTATGTGAAGAATGTCCTTAAAATATATTGCTAATTTCAGGATTTTCTTCAGAAAATGTCTTTGGTTGGGTCTTCATATGAGACATAGGGCACAGTTATTTTGAATCTATTTTCCCCAAGTTTCTCTGTGATGTTCTAAACATTGCTGTTGCTCTTTCCAGAAAACTGAAAGTTAGGTCAAACACAAGCTATCATCCAGGTTTCTTCTATAAGCCCAACCTCAATTTATTAGCCTCATTAGACAAAGTTAAGTTACCTAAGTGGTTGGTAAATACTACCTTCTCCATTGTTCGTCCTTGTCAGTCTTAAGAGGTGTTATCATTCTAAATCAACGTGGGGTTTGCATTAGGTTAGTTAATAAAACTATGAACCCAGTTGTGTTAATTGTTCCTTTACTAGCATGGGGTTTTGGTACGAGAAGCTCAGAAATGTGGCTGGTATCCTGTTCCAGTTGCTGCGAATAGCTCTTTTAAATTACTAATTCAAACCAGAGAATCTCTCAAGCCCAAGGACATAAGGACCTTATGTGTAAGGCTGCAGGATAAACCAAACCTTCCAGAACCTACTTTGTGATGGTAGCATACGTTAAATGTCCATCCAATGTTGTCTGCCCTCTGACTTTGCAAACAAATAGTGAACCAAAACATGATACCTATTTCTGGATGCATCACATTAACCCTAAATGCTAAGTGCTGTTTTTATATTCTTCTACCAGGTGCTTATGTAAACATCACTCATCATAAAGGAGTAAGTGGTAGGGCCGCTTATACTCAAATTCGGGTCAGCTAAAGACCTTGCTCTCACTTTGCATCTTATTCAACTGTGAGAGCCTTTGAATGACCTAAAAAAAGGATAAAAGGAGAATATCCCCTATCTTAGAGCCCATCTCTCTTATTGCCTCCTTGGTAAGAATAATCCATTTGAAGACAGCCCAATTTGCCAACTATGTTTCTTTTAGTGTGAGACAGAAACTAGCAACACATATATATGGGTATGTTAGAAATGAATATATCATAACTTCCAGGCTTATGAAATCAGAACCTACATTTAGTATCTTTAGGGTAGTTATATACACATTAAAGTGGGGAGAGCATAAAAATGGGGATCATTTTAGTTTCTCAGGGGTTAATCTGTATTCATGCCATGGTCTTCCATCTTAGAAGCACTGATATAAAATATCTTGTTATTACAAGATAGCACGAATGGCTATCTTGTAATAACAAGATATTTTATTAAAAGATAGCTATTCTCTTATAAGATCATGTAGCCATCACTCTTAGCATTACCATGAACATAATACAATATATGGTCATTAACAAAGTCATCAAGGGGTAATACAGATTTCTTGGTCTTATAGAGCCCATATCTGGGCCAAGCAAACTCTGCCCCAATCTGGAATCAATGAGAAGGGGCTTTACAATAAACTTTTCATTTTATTCCTAAAGTGAATGGAACCATAAAATTTGGTAAAAAAATAAAATTGCTTTAACAATTACAATGTCCATATATTTTTACATGTCTGTATACAAGGTAATATATTTGACTTAAGGGGAAGAATTAGAAAAATTAGGGAACAAAAGGAATTTTCATTCTCTTTTCACTTACTTTATTGGGAAACAAAATGATTTTAATGTTAAGATGGTACTATGAAGACGAATTAAGGGAAAAAGAAACTCTGCAATTTAGAAACAGAATACAGTTAAGAGACTGTTGTTGAAGAAGTGAGTACTGAGTGCTTGTTTTTTCCTGCATATTCTGTGGCTACAGTGGCGTAATGTTTACCTTTCATTTCTTGTAGAAGCTCATTTTAGAAGTCCCTCTATAATCACAGAACAATAATGTGTTCTGTACTTGCTACTTAATATGGCCCTTGGTCAGACACACTGTGGTCATTATCTGAGATCCTCCATCATGCAGTCTCAGACTGTACAGGATGATGAGTCAGCTTTCTCACTTGAAATAGAAAACATTTTTTTTGAGTGAGGTAACCCAAATACAGAAAGACAATTATCACATGTACTCACTCATAAGTGGTTTTTAAACATAAAGCAAAGAAAACCAGCCTACAAATCACAACCCTAAAGAACTTAGACAACAATGAGGACACTAAGAGAGACTTACATAGATCTAATCTACATGGGAAGTAGAAAAAGACAAGATCTCCTGAGTAAATTGGGAACATGGGGACCTTGGGGGAGGGTTGAAAGGGGGAGGGTAGAGGCAGGGAGAGGAGCAGAGAAAAATTTAGAGCTCAATAAAAATCAATAAATTAAAAAAAAGAAATACAAATCTGTGTTTTAGAAGCAATTTCTTTGTAACTTGTTTCCTTTTGGACTTACACACCTCATTCTCTCCCTCCCTCCCTCTCTATCATCTTTCCTTCTCTCCTTCCTTTCTTCTTTCCATCCATCCATATGATATTTTCCTTACATATTTGCCCTTCTCAGAACAAATAAGATCTGAAAAAAGAACTTGTAACTATAATAAATAACAAACAATTCCTAATCTTTTCTCTCTTTGAACAAAGACCCTATAATGTTCGGTTTCCTACTGTAAATATTACCTGGGTAACGGAGACTCAGCGCTAGTTGTTCCTCTTTTCTCCTCTTGTTAGACCAACTACTCAGCTCATTTTAATTCCCAACCCGGCCCTGCTCCTTCATGATGAATTGGTCTTTACCACTGAATTGCTTTTCTAACTGAACCCAGCAATTTACAATTTGCCTCTCTATTCAAGCCAAACTGCTCTTTAAATAGACATTGACCTCCTTTTCCCCCCTCACTGAACCTTTTCAATATATTTGAATAAAATTTAATGTAGCAAAATAATTTTGACTGTTAAACCCATTGAGTTCTTTCAAGGAAGCTTTGGAGCCTTTAAGTAATACTCTATAGTAAGAGTAATTTTGATACCAGCTTTGAGGTCTAGGAAGATGAAAAAACCTCAGGAACTTTCTTTTTCTCTGGATGTGTTTGGAGACCACTCCAGAAGAAGCCAGGATAAAACCCCTTAGTTAATGCTGTCTTCGAGCTTAAACCCACCAGCTAGCCAGCTACCCAAGGTAGTAGTTTTTAAAAAAATCCTAGGCAAAGAGAGGTGAGGGGTTTTTGTTTGTTTGTTTTTATGAGTGTGAAGACAGTGATGAGCAATTCGGAATGGGTGTTTGTTTAGTCTTGATTGCGGGAGAATAAAGGAGCAATGAATATGTTTAAATGCAGAAGACAGAGCAGGGTGGCAGAAGAACAAGCTGGAATGAGGATGGCTGAGACAGTCGTATAGTCTGCTGGAGTGAGTCTTTGTCAAGGTTGTATTTCTTTTTCCACTTTTGTGCTTGTGCTTGTGTGGGTATATATGCACACTTTTCCATGTGTGTGAGCAGATGCATGCCTGTGAGTGTGCACATGTCCCGACCAGTGGGAAATGAACCGGGGTCCCTGGTAACCTGGAAGAGAGAGGAATGAAAGGACAGCAAGTCTGTATTCTGGTCAAGCTGCCAACTTTATTTTTTCTCAGGAGCATTATATAGCAGAAAGGCAGGGGGAAGGTAGGATGCTGGAATGTCAGGTCTGGAGGCATCCCCTAGCTGATAGGAAGAGATAAGGAAACACTGAGGGTCTATGACTGTTAACTAACAAAGGGAATGTTAATTACTTCTGAAGCCTGGGGCCTGCAGGTCTCACAGGGAGATAAGACTCTGGGTTATTTTCCTAGGCCCAGAACTTGCCCTACAGAGGCTTCCAGAGGCTTCCGAATAGCTTACTTAACTTGTGAATAAGATGGCTATAGCCAAAATACAGGTCTTTGCTCTCAGCATGCATGCATGTGAACTTCCAAGGTTGAGGTGAGAGCCTTTCTTGACTGCTCTTCTGTCTTATTCAATGAGACAGTGTCTCTCAGCCAAAATCACTCATCAATGTGGCTAGTCTCTTGTTCTGCAGATCCCCTGTCTCCACCTTTCTAACCTGGATTACAGGCAGGCTACCATGTCGATCTGGTATTTATGTGGGTTCCAGGAACCTAAACTCTGGGCCTCATGCCTCTGTAGCAAGCACTTTATCTACTGAACTGTCTCCCTAGCCCTGAGGCTGCAGTCTTCGATTGTAAAATTTACATCACTGTGTAAACTGTACATGGGAAAGGAATTATAGCAGTACAGGTTTTTATGTGAGAAAGAAAAAGATTCAAATGGTGCTTGGATCTGTGTACTTACATTTTTCTTAAAACTTAACAGGTTATTCTTGAGGTAAGAAATTTAAATTTTAACTGTTTTCATTGGGAAATCGAATACCTCCCCTTTTCTGTACATCATATGAACATGTTTTCTTTATTTCTATAGTTAGCTAATAAAATGGAAATGTTCCTTCATGCTATGAGTTCTACGCCAGCCTGAGCTACAGTTTTGAAACAGCTGTTTCAAAAAAATAGAGAAAGAAAGAAAAGAAGGGAAAAGAGAAGAGAGGAAAGGAGGGGAAAGGAGAGAAGCAACCAGAAGAAAAATTGCAAAGATGTCTACCGCATCCTAACATTTCTTCCTTCACCCTTTTCCTTTTTGCTATGAATGACCTTTTCTTAACATTCCAAGTCTACTGCTGTCTTCTTCAAAAACGTAGCAGCAGTATCCCCCTTTGTTTAACATACACCAGCTCTGAATTGTTACTATCAACATATTAATAAACTGTTGCTTTTCCTATTTCAATACTACTGTAAATCTGCTTGGATATATTCCCTTTACCTTCTGCTGGCTTTTCCCTTTCATTCTTGAAGTCTAAAGATGTCTTTAAAACTTATCTGCAATTACTGTCCACAATTTCTCCCACTCTTATTCTATTGTTAATCTGCTGCAGCAGACTCTTCCCTGCCACCTTAAATACCTCCTCTTAGCAACACCTCTGATGCTGTCCACATTGCTTAAGCCAGAACCCAGCTTTCCTCCTTATCTTAACTACTCTGTCAGCAAGCAACTGACACTTATTCACTCCTTTAGAAGTTGTTTTTCCTTTGACACCCAGGACTGGACTTTCATTCTTTGTCCTCCATTCTCATTAACTGACCACCTTTCTGTGATGTTTTTTTTTTTTTTTTCCCCCACTGGCATTTCCTTTCTTCCAGCACAAGCTTAAAAGTGTGTTCTGGTTCAAATCATAATTCCCCCTTTCCCCCTTTTATCTGTGTTTTAAACATTCTGTCACTAAGTCTTACAGCTTTAAAAATCAAATATGATGTGTTTGTCTTAGACTTTTATAGTGAACTGACTGCTCCATTCAACTGTATTCTTGAGATTTTAATAGATGTCTTAAACCGCACACTAAGCTCCTACTTTACATCTTAAAATCCTGCTTGTTCAGGCACCCTCTCTACTATTTCTAGGAGTCTTAGCTGGGTTCATCCTTGTGGATTCCTGGGGATTTCCCTAGCACCAGTTTTCTCCATAACCTCATAATGGCTCCCAAACTGTTATAGAACCTTCACCTAGCAATGAACGAAAGCAGGTGCAGAGATCCACAACCAAGCACTGGGCTGAATTCCTGGAGTCCAGTCAAAGAGGAGGAGCAAGAGGGGGAGGTGTCAAGATCATCATGGGGAAACTCAGAAACAGCGGACCCTAGCTAGTAGGCCCTCAAAAACTCTGGGTTGACAGCTGTGGAGCCTGAATGGGACTGAACTAGGTCCTCTGCATGTTGGCAAGAGTTGTGTAGCTTGGTCTTTTTGTGGGACCCTTGGCAGTGGGGTCTGGATCCGTCTCTGGTGCATGAGCTGGCTTTTTGAAGCCCATTCCCTGTGGTTGGATGCCTTGCTCAGCCTTGATGCAGGGGAAAGGGGCTTGGTCTTGCCTCAAATGTATGTTTGCTGACTCCGTCGAGAGGCCTTACACTTTCTGAGGAGTGGATGAAGGGAGATGTGGGGGGGGGGCAGGAGGGCGGGAGGAAAGGGGAACTGAGGTTGGTATAGAAAGTGAATAATAATAAAAAAAGAAACCTATGGAGGAAAAAAACCCTGCTTGTTTGAAAGAGCTAACTTGCTACAATGAATGGAAATTTTAGCATACTCTGCCTAATATTGTTGTAGGACAGGTTAGACTGTTGAACTAACTCAGTTTGGGAAATAACCAGGCTAGCTAACAGATAAAACAATTTTATTTTTATTTATTATAAGGGGAAAACTCACAAAACATGAATAAGAAGTCCAAGGTTAGCTGTGCTGTGAGGGAACCACACAGAGAGCACACCTGGGCCCATTTTCTCTGGGTCCCAGAAAGCCACACCCTAACTTGGTTCCACTTCTTAAACATATTGGTTGACAAAGCTTCCCCATCACCTCCCCTTTTTGTCTAAACAAGAGTGATCCAAACCCAATACAAAACTATATACAATAGGAACAGATATCAAGTATAAAATTACAACCAATATAAACAATATTAAGCAAGGAATACATGATAAATGTTTTAACAAACATTTTATTCCAAAGGGTCTAAGTCTTTACATTGGAAATGAGAGATAGTTTGTCTCCCTTGCACATAGAATAGAGATGTGATAGTATATGAAGAGTTGGTCTTGATCTTTGATCTTGATCTTTGTCTTAAGGCCTAGAAATTCTTTCTAAAAAAGAATATTGGCTACAATCCTAATGCCTCTACAGTCCAACGCTGCATTGCTTCCACTGCTACCACACTAATCCAGCACACCAACTTTTACAATATGTTGACTAGTTCAGGAAGATCTTGTTGGAGGATCAAATCTTGCCTTTTTTGTGACTTACAGAGCTACGTTCAATTCAATCTTCTTCTGTAACTAGAGGTTTTTCTCACACCTGCCAGTTCCCGAATAACCACTCTGTGGCTAAATATTAATTACAATTGTTTCACCAATGACACAGGCTTATTATTAATTAGCTCATACAACTTAAATTAACCCATTTCTTTTATACTATATTTTACCACGAGGCTTGTGGTCTATTACCTCACATCTTGCTTCCCTGATGGCTGCTGGTATATCCCTGACTCTACCCTCTTTCTCTCTATCTCTCTTTTTGGATTTCCTACCCAGTTATTTTCTGCCCTGGCATAAGCCAAATCAGCTTCTTTATTAACCAACGGTAATAAAACATATTTACAGCATACACATCATTCCTCCAATGGTTTTACTCTTCCAGTAGTCAGGGGTCTTCTGATTCTAATTTCTGACTTCTTTCTGCAAGCATGGAGAGGGATGGGTGGTGATGTATGACCAGGTGATTTCTTGTGTGTGGGTGCATGTGTGGAAGTTAGAAGGGGATATTAGGTGTCTTTCTATTCTGATTTCTTCCTACAGGATCTTTCTCAGAGTCAAGAGCTAATCATTTCAGCTCCACTGGCAAGTCCTTGGTACCCTCCGAGGTCTAGGGTTGCAGAGATATACCATGAGTCTTCAGGTTTTACTTGAGTTCTGGGGGATCTGATCTCCGGTCCTCACGCATGGGCACTGAGCCACCTTCCCAACCCTCTCCATTGATAAACTTTCTCAGCCCTTTATTCTACTTTTTTCTTCAAGTATTCATTTCTTTCTACTTATTTTCTTCTTTTGGATGTGTATATCAATAAATAATGTCTATGCTTTCTTTTGTCTTTGAGATGATTGTCCTAAAAAAGATATCTGAAACCAAGGTGGGCAATGATGGTGCTCACATTTATTCCCAGCATTTGGGAGGCAGAGGCAGGCGGATCTCTGTGAGTTCAAGGCCAACCTGGTCTACAAGAGCTAGTTCCAGGACAGGCTCCAAAGCTACAGAGAAACCCTGTCTCAGAAAACCAAAAAAAAAAAAAAAAAAAAAAAGCCATTTTTGGAATAATGCTGTATAATTAATAAGATGTATGGCTGTTAGCATTTTGGTTCTAGATGTAACTTTGAGCCATTTCAATTGTATTTTTGCCCAAACAAACACTTTAAAATTCTTATGTAGATCACTAGTGTCAAATGGCTTACTAAAGTCAGATATGACTTATGGTTTTTAATGGAATCATTATTTGTTTAACAGTGAATTCTGTAATATAAATAGAAAGGTCATTGCCTGTCAAATTTGTTAGATCTTAAGTTATTTTAAAAAATTTGGCTGAATATTCCTCTACTTATTAAGAAATGGTGATGACATATTTTAGTTATTTAAACATTTTTTCTTCATGCATCAGATATTGTAAATAAATAATTTGATAATTGGAACATGCTTCTACCCTTCTAAGCATGTACACATGAGTCCTCATTCAGTAGCATGTACTGAGTACCACAGTAATTCGAAAAGTTGGAAATGTACCATGTAAGACAGCCATCTGGGTGTCATTGCTGGGTTTTATCCTTATCAGATTTTCTTTTTATTTTAAAGTTTTTATTCATTTTACATACCAACCACAATTCCCCCTCCCTCTTCTTGCCTCCCTCCACATCTAGTCCTCAGAGAGGGTAAGACCTCCCATGGGGAGTCAACAAAGCCAGGCAAATCAAGTTGAGGTAGGACCAAGTTCCTCCTCTCAGCATCACGGTTGAGCAAGGTATCCTACCATAGGGAATGAGCTCCAGAAAAAAAAATAAAGCCAGTTCATGCACCAGGGATAAATCCAGCTCCCACTGTGTGGGGCCCCATAAACAGCCCAAGCCACACTACTGTCACCCACAGTCAGAGGGTATAATTTAGTCCCATGCAGGCTCCCCAGCCGTCAATCCAGAGTCCTTTAGCTCCCACTAACTTGTGTCAGTTGTCTCTGTGGGTTTCCGCATCATGATCTTGATTCCCCTTGCTTATATCTTCCATCTCTCTGACTAGACGCAAGGGCTTGGCTGTGGATCTCTGCATCTGCACTACTGCTAGGAGTCTTAGCTGGGTCATCCTTGTGAATTTCTGTCAGAATTTGTAAGATCAACTCAGTCTGCATAAAGTGAACAATGGGATTACATTTGTCGTGGCTTTTTACTACACGTTTAATTTTAATGTGAAGATTTAGTCCCCTGCCTAATCCTCCTCTATGACTTCTAATTATACCTAAGTAGATGTTCAGACTCTCATATGGCCAATATGGTGTTTTCATCTATTCTATCATACCAGTTGTCCAATTTCATCTTTGCTTTATTTTCTAGTCACAGGGTCCTGGTACTCTTCTTCTGGGATTTCACCTAAAACCTGGTTTGGCATACTTTATTATGCCTTTAAACTTGTTTTTTTTGTTTTGTTTCTGTTGTTGGGACCAGGACATTTTTGTTGCTTGTTTGTTTTCTTGTTTTTAAGGATCAGCTCAGCTAGCCAGGGTCTCCAACTTGTGCTTCTCTTGCCTCTGTTTCTTACATGCTGGGATAATAGCCATGTATTACGATTCCTGGCTTGGTTTTGGTCTAAGACAGGATCTTACTGTGTAGATCCGAAGGACCTCACACTTATAACTTCCTGCTTCCACTTCAAAAGCATGAGATTATAGGTTGGTACCACCTTGCCATTTTTTCTTTTGGAAGTTTTCAGTTTGACGACTTACTGACTGACTGAATAATAGAAGTAAAAAGCAAACTGACTGTGCAGAGAGTTGGCTGTGCAGAAGTCAAACAAGTCATTATTTGACTCACTGTAGAAGTTGTAGACAGGGATTCTACAATGACTAGAATGTAAACTGTGGGTTGCACGGTTAGGGCCATGTGGAGATAAAAGGTAATCATTAGGTTAGGGAAAGGGATATAACTTGATTGGAAAAATACTTGCCTAGCATGCAAAGAAGCTATGGGCTTGATCCCCAGTACAACATAAAACTGGACTGGATGGCCATATGTTTGCAGTTCTGCACTCTGGAGATGGAGACAGAAGGATGACACATGAAGGCCAAGTGACGTGGGATTTCCCTTTGTCTGCTGTGATTACCATTAATGAATAAAGAGACTGCCTTGGCCTGTTGATAGGGCAGAACTTAGGTAGGTGGGGAAAACTAAATGTCATGCTGGGAGAAAGGAGGCAGAGTGAGAGAGAAGTCATGTAGCCCCACCAGACACCAAATGCAGGAACTTTAGCCGGTAAGCCACAGCCCCATGGTAATACACAGATTAATAGAAATGGGTTAAATTAATATGTAAGAGTTAGCCAACAAGAAGCTAGAGCTAATGGGCCAAGCACTGATTTAATTAATACAGTTTCTATGTGATTATTTTGGAGCTAAGCAGCTGGGATGAACAAGTGTCCCTCCACCAACAGACAAGAAGTTAGAAAGATCTCTGATAGTCAGACACACAGGGAGATGGGCCTCTGATAGATAATAAAGACTACAAATTTTCATCATGACAAACTTCTGGCTCCATCCTCATCCTCTAGACCTGAGACAAACTCCTCAAGGCTTAACACAAAACCCTGGCAGCCTTTGTCCTTGCCAGCAGGTGAACTAGTGGCACGCATGTCTTGATAGTAACCAGCACTTAGGATGTGATCAATAAGAAGGAAATCATAGTGACACTGAGACTCGCTTGGGGTGCTCTGTCTCACAAACAAACAAAACAAGTAGACTGGGAAATCTGGTACAGTGTCAGCTTGGTAAATATGGTAGCCAAATAATCATTTCTAGTTTAAGAAGATCACCCTTTGATAAGTAGAGGATGAATGAAATCAGTAGGAAGCCAATGATGATGAAGAGTCTGCTAGGATCTAGGGATCCATAATGAGCAGAACTTTAACTTAAATGACATGAAATGAAATGGGAGCAAGAATCATTTTTTGGAGATAGGATTGGGTGAATGTGCATACTGTGAAGCACTCCTCTGAACAGGTAGAACACATCAGAGTTGGCCTTGAATTGACCTTGACTACAAACAGGATTCTTGTTTTCATCTAGCAATAGGAAGAGGGTGATTGGTATGTTCTTACTGCTTACTCTGTTATTAATTCAGTTCATTTTCAGCATGGCTAAATTAACTGGATTGGTGTCCTGTTATGTTCAGTAGATGTTTTTAGATCTTGGAGATAGCTGAGCAAGGAAGTCAGTGTTAAAACCAAGAACAGTAAGAAGAATGAAAAAGGAGACCGCTACATCCTGAGTAAGAGAGCACAAAGCTAGCGTTTTTCTTGTCGTCCTCCCAATACTCTTAGTGTTTTGCAGCATCGTCCTTACTCAGTTTCCCCAACATTAGATTTGCCTTAGCACATCATTTCAGCGGTTTTTCCATTACTTATATTTTGCATACGGTGTACAGTAGCTTTGACTTTTTTCTCTGATCCTGCTTCCCTGCTGAGTCATATGAATGACAATGGTAATGAACTGTGTTTATTTTGCTTTCTAGTGCTCTCTGGCTATGTCTTTTTTCCCCCATCAGGCTTATCTTTTACATCTCTCAGAGGTAGCACTAGGGGGCTGCCATCTGCACAGCAGTTTCCTGTCTTTTCTTCAGTCTTATCTTTCCTAGCTCTTCTCTTTAACTTTGATATTTTTACACTCTTGTGTTTATTCATCGCCTGCCTATCTATAGAGAGTGGAATCCATGATAGCAGTCACTAGTTAGTTTTATATTTTGGACTCCTGCTGTCTAGCTGGGCTTCCTGTTTGTTCCCCTGTGTCCTCTTGGGTCATGTCCTCATTGTTCTTTCTGATCTTTGTATAAGCACAGTTTACTAGCTTGCCCTGTCTGTTCTCTGTCAACAGTACTCAGACTTTAGCAATGTCTATTGTTCTAGGTTTACTTCTTGAGAGGGTGATGCATAGTTTAATGTTTACTGTTTGTCGTTTTCCAGAGAAAGTAGATCCAAATGAATAGAAACCTTATTTTGCTCATGACCATGACTGTAGAATTTACTTAATTAATATTTGGTAAGTAATTGGCAGAGTTGGTAGGCAGAAAAATATTTTTCCTTTGGCAAGAACCTTGGTCCATCAACATGACCATCTGATATTTCATACTGGTGACTTTTCTGTATTTACAATCTGTTTGATACGTACAACATGACAATTGAGAGAGGTCCCATATAAAGGCAGACACAGAATGGCCAATTAAATTTGAATTTAGGGAAGTAACAACTAATTTCATCATTCCTGGTCAAGGGGAGAGGAGGAAATTTTCGCAAAATCAGGCAACAGAGTCAGAGACAGCCCCTACTCCCACTGTTAGGAATACCACAAGAAGACCAAGCTACACAATTGTAAAATACCAACTACCTAATTTTTATTTAGGTATTGCATAGCAGACACATATTTATCTTTTAACATCAACCATCCATCTGTTTGCTTTTAGTTTAGACCGTCTGTCTTCAAGTAATTAGCAGTCATAGTTTTTTTGTGGGGGAGAGGAAGCTTTCAATCCTTATTTGAATCTTTGTTTAAAGAGATGGCTTAAACAGATAGATTCACAAGGAGAGCCCAAGACAGGGGTCAGTGCTATTTTGTGATATGTTTGTCCCTGTTCTGTTTTCTTTCGTGTGCCTTATAGAAGGTGACTTTCCTGTCTGGCACGGAAGGTGTGGAAACTTAAAATCACAGTTTCAATGAAGTAATTCAGTCAGAACATGATGCATCAGGTTCACAGGATAAAGCTACAGCTCCTAATGCTAGCGCTGTCCCGTCACCCCGACATCACTACTGAGGCAGGTGACAAGTCGTGGAGTGTTTATTGTGTATCATGTGCTTTTTCTTATTTTCATGTTGCCTCATTTAATCTTTGCCTACATTATGTAAATATTAGTGCTATGTGCATTTTACAAGTAAGGAAATGAAACTTGGGAGTATTATAAGATAATCTTGAAGTTGTCAACTGAACCTCGGTTCTGTGACTCTGGACTTGTGTGTTAATGCTCTAGCCTCTGGGGCATTCAGAAGACTAGGTAATCCTGAAGACTTTCATGTTCAGCAAGAGTGAAAGCAAAAATTTCATGGAAATAGAATTGGAGTTTAAAAAAATAGGAGGGATGAATACAGACTAAAATTAGAAATTACTTACAAAATGATCAATGTATCTGAAATAATTAAATATCTATTAAATTTAAAATAAAATGAGCAAAACAGAAAGGAACAGGGAGGAGGTATAAAACGTCTAAACTCACAAATGTAATCACATGGGCATATCTGTATTTGCCACAAAGCTTATTAAATTATTAGAGAATGTGTCTTTAATGCTTGACTAAGACTTCTAGAAAGAAATGAAGATCACCAAAAGTTGGCCTGAAGAAAAGAATAATCAAGAAATACTCCATGTTCCCATGATGAAGTTGACTAAGAGGTCTCCTGTTTCTCCAGTTCTGTCCATTCCTAAAGCTGAATGAACTAAACGACTGTGAGGCCTAGAAGTTATGAGTGATCTCTTTGTGATGAGTATTAGAGATCCTGTGACACAGAGGGCTTTCTAAGCACTACTTCTTTATTGTTCAAAAATATGACAGAAAAATTGCTGGTGGGAACACCCAAAATAATTCAGTTTCCATTAATACTGATATAAAATATGTATGCAAAGTCAATGCAAAAATATTTTAAGTTACTTTATAATTAGTAGGATTTATTCTGTGATCACCAGGCCAGTTCAGTAATGTGAAATATATTGATGAACTTTCTTACAAGTTAAAGAAACACAGATTAATGTTCTTCTCAGTATGTTAGAAAGAGTTCACAGGGTTAACCTTCATTCCTGACACTGAGAAGATGGTCTCTTCAATTTTTTACAAGTTCTAAATTCCTGAATTGAGCAGAAGCCATAACAAGTATTCTTAGGACCAATGTCACAGAAAATTTAAAATGTAAAGCATTGCTTTATCAGATTGAAAAGTGCATCTATTGTAACCATTGCAAAACATTTTTCAGTAGAGGCAGGATTCATATTCGGACCCATAATCATTATTTAGTCATGATCCTCTAGAAGCAGTATTTAATGGCCTTAGATAAATTTATTAGCATTTCTTTTGTCCGAGTGGAGAGTTACTGTTCCAATCATGGCTATAGGAAGACACCCATGAAGGCCAGTGACTGGGGCTACACTGTGCTTGGTGGTGGAGCACTTTGAAAGCATGTGCACTCTCTCAGTTGAGTGTCCAGCACCTTTGTCAAAGCTCATTTTGAAAAGAGAAACTATGACAATCTCCCAAATAGTCTCATGATCTCAAAGCAGCCTTTTGATTGAGCCTTAGGAACCAGTAAGGCTTTATTCAGTTACAGGGGGACAATATGTCATTCCACTTGGCTTTTTCTTTGTCAATGGAATGTTTTCTGAAGAAAGGAAATTCATATTCTGGGGGTACTTTGAAATTGAGGCTTTGCAGAGCTCCCCTGACTCATACCTTCACTGTGACCCCCACAAGAGAAAGCTAAAAGTGGCAGTGTCTGTGTTTGCTTTGCTGGAAGTCAGTGCATGAGTAAGTAGTGTATTGTAGTCAATGTTTTCTGACTCTCAAGCCCACGTTTTCAATGGGTTTAATTTTCTCTTAGGAGCAAATTGATTACTCCTTGAAAATGAGCATTTATATCATTAATTTAGATAGAACATTGTAAATAAAATTCTCAAAAAACCAGATGTATTTAAGAATGAGAGGAAAATGAAAAATACAGTATAGTAACTGTGTTGTCAGACCTTCACTTTCATCTTCTTTATTTAATAATGTCCAAAGCTATTCATCTTTTTCTCTTTTCCCCTCTGGGCTTTAGTAATGAGCTTCCCTATTTTATTGTAATGTAATTGGACTTCCCAATGTTTTGTTTTCATCTGCCTCTCTTCATTCTCTTAAGAAGGTACAGCTAGATATTATAAAACCATGTGAAGACCTGAAAGCATGGACGATTTGTAAGCCAGTAAAACTCTCTGAATTTATGGGTAATATAGAAACCAAGTCATTGATAAAGGAATGAGTACAATTTACTTGATATAATGAAGCTGGAAACACTTTAAAAATTAGGATGTTAAAAACTGATATTACAGAAAAATAGCTTTAAAAATATATTTAAATGTATTTACAACAAATATCCATGCCTTCTTTATAATTTATATTACTAGATATAATGTCTGAGCATTTTATGCTTATTAAGTCAATAGATACTTGTTTATTTACAGCTATTATCCAAATGATAGTTTAAATGCCGTTGTCAGAACAAAACATGCCAAAACAAAAAAGAGAAAATGTAAAAGACAAAAAGAGTTGAGCAGTCTAGAGAATACAAATCACACTGTCTCCTAATTCCCAGCCTCAACCCAGAGCTGTGCTTGCTACTTTGTGGTTTACATTACCACACCATATGTTCAGCTCATCTCTGGTGCCCAGATGTTTGGGTAAACACCAGTCTTCTGTTGCTTTGAAGGTGTTTCTTAGGTGTTATTGACATTTAAATTGGTAGATTTGACTAAGGCAGTCTCCCCTCCATATCGGCTGGCCTTATTTAATTAGCACAGGTCCTTAAGAGCAACAGCATCCTGCCTCCATACGGATGTGCATTCATGACTTTGGTATCAATCCCTCCAGAAGCTCCAGCTGTGGGTGAACATTTTAGATATCAGGTTTGTCAGCACCTCCAATCAAGTGAGCCAGGTCCTTAAAATAAAGCACTTACTCTACTTAATAGCCTGTTTCTTCCCTCTGACAATAATTCTGATTACTTCAGTGAAGATGGCTTTTACACTCAAACACACACACACGATCTCTGTACTCTGGAATTAGGTATGTAGTTCAGGATTATTTTTTTTGCCTCTGCTCCCCAGTGCTGGTATTATAGTTATATACTACCTGTATGACTTCAGATAGCTTAATTTTAAGCAACAATAGGATAACCTAGGATGCATGGCTAAGAGCACTTAGTCTTTCAGTGAAAAAGTGTTTGGTTTCCAGCACCTATTTTTCTGGCCCACAACTGCCAGCACCTGGGGATTCAATGTCTTCTTTTTGGCTACTGCAGTCACCCATATACACATGGCACATACTCACTCAAACATACATACACATGCATACATGTGCACATGTACATGTGCATACATATGCAGAAGTAAAACTAAAACAAATGTTTTCAAGTTTTGAGTTAACCTAGCTTTTTAAGGTACAGTGATTTAAGAGATATACAGCAAATTATTAGTTCTCTGTACAAACAATGGTATGGGGATTTTGGTGGCTATGAAAGCATATCCCCTGAATCATTATAACCTAACAATTGTTTAAAGAGTTTTGGCATTTATGTTGCTTTGATGATTGGCTGTCCAATAGTTGTGTTGTGTGTTATATTATTTTTAAGTTTTATTCTTAGGATGATTCAACCCCTCTCCCCCCACATGGTTAAATTTCCCTTTGTGAAATAGAAAAGGCTTGCACTTGCTTGACTGCCTTTATGCTTTCCACTCTTCCTTCATATGACCAGAAAAAACAAATTTGTTTCTGAAATTGGTCACCGGCTGACACTGTTTTTTAAGAAACAAAGAATTCATAAAAGTTGATATAAAGCACTGTCTACTTACAATGAAAAACACTAGTAGTGTTTGTCTGATTTTCAATTTTAGATCTGCTGTATTTTGTATTGCTTTGGGCTGAGGCCTCTTGAGAAGAGTGTGAGAGAAATGGGCTGAGGAACACCTCTGCTTCTTCTATGTGTGAACAGCTTAGTTAAAGGGAAATGCCAACATATATACAGGAAGAAATACTTCTTTCCGTGGTTAATTTTTATTTCTTACCCATCCAGATTATAGTTTGTATATACTTGTGTCTGTTACAATGGCATGGGGCTTAAGAAATGAAGTGTCACACATAGGTCAAATGCAGATTTACCATACACTGTACTATTGATATTGATCTTTTTGATATAGAACTAACCCACGTATGTGTAGCATGATGGTTAACATGATGGATGATCCCTGATTTCAGTCTCTTTTCATCCCAACCCGGACTAGATAATTCATTGTTTACATTTCTTCACAGACATGTCTCAGAGTGGAAGTCAGGAATCGTGTGCTACTTCAGTCCAAGTGGGACCAAGGACCACTTGGGTGTAGAGGAGAAATTGTACTTCTTCCTATCCCAGGCCATTTTTTTTTTACCAGTATCTTACACTTAGCAAGAGTGACATAGATAAATGAATATTTGCTTAGTTAAATGTCTGTTCTCATTTTCCCTGAGAAAGGTCAGAACACTTGAAATTACAGGCAAGTCAATTGCATTACTTATCTTTAAAAAAATTCTGTCTTGTATGGCTGATGAAAAAAAGATGGAATTTTACCATTGCTGTCAAATTAAAGTCAGGTATGCAAATGTGGACACTGAAGTTCTTGTAGCCGAGAGCACTGAGTGTCAGAAACATGTTTATTAATATTTATGTACACAAAGTCCTCCTGATTTTGCATCTGTCTTGCACTTCTTGAATGTGTATACCATGTGTCTATATCTGAAGGAACTGTATATCTTTTATATAGAAACTAATCTTGCCCACATTTAATAGGATGTTATTTATATCCAAGAATTTCTTTTAGTAAGGAAAAATCCCTTCCATATCACCTTGAAGGATTGGTAAATTTTGCAATCACTAAAAGTCTTCAAGAGTATTTGTATGTGAATTTTTTATATATGCTGATGAACTTTAATGCTGTTTGGTGGTCCTATGGAAGTTATTTATGATATATAATTGAACTATCTATAACTTTTGAAATTAATCAATTGGTTATATTTGATAATAGCACGAGGAAAATTTAAGCATTGGTAACCAGAAGGTTTCTGATTGATTTGTTGAACAAATGAGCAATTACAAAGCTGCACATGAATATTCTGTGACTCCCCTACCGTGTGTGTGTCTGTGTGTGTGTGTCTGTGTGAAGTTGATGCTAGAATCATCCTCCCTTGTCCTACCTTACTCACTGTGGCGAGGGTCTCGGAGTCCAACCCCAATCTTACAGATAGGGCTGGCCTGGCCAGCGCTCTTGCTCTGAGGAGCTGGTCTCTCCCGCTTGAGATAGAAGTGCAGGTGTGTCGCAGTGTTCACCTGGTGCTTACATTGGTTCTGGGAACCCAGACTCTTACCACCATTTTCCCACATGATTATCTGTGTCATAGATGATATGATTGACACTCCTCGAGGGGAGGAAGAGGAGGAGAATACACTAGTTATACACTCTGTGTCACCTCAGTTCTCTTTTGCTTTTTCCAGAAAAAATGTGTAGCTCTCTGGTTGTTTTTCATTTCACTGCAGACACTGTAATTTTTTTTTACCATTACATTTACAAGCTGTCACACAACAGAGCCTTCAATTAGCAGTTTCCAAGAGGTAATGCTAAATAATATTAACATACTGCCTACAATCTTTATACGAAGGAACCCTAAGTCATGTTTGGGGTCAGGAGATGTGGGGCACTGAACATTTGCTCCCCATTATTCACAGTGTAAGGCGTGGAGTTCATGAAGCACGAAGCAGAATTTTCTGCAGGGGAAATAATTACCGAAGGATTTGATAGGTTGGGAAAAGCGATGCAGTGTGAGAGTGAGATTCTAAAAATTTCTTCAATTAACATCAAAATATATGCTGTCCTAAAAATTCTAGTTTAAACAGTCAAAGTATTCTCCTAATTCAGTCATTTAGGAGTGAGCACAAGGAAGAGGCAAAAGAAGGGAAGACTTTATTCCATAGTTAGATTCTCTACTATAGTTTTTTTTTTTAATTTTAATTAAAATTTCATCACTTCCCCCTTCCCTTTTCTCTGCCCAACCTCTGCAATATACCTCCTTCTCTTTCTTCTGAAATTGATGACTTCTTGTTCTCTAATGATTATTGTTACATACAGATGTAAGTTCATAAATATACAAGTGCAACTTGCAGAGTCTGTTGAATTTTGCTTGGGTGTATATAATTTCATTCCTGAAAATTTGCATGGGATAACCACTTATGGCTTTCATCCCCACACAAGACCACTTTCCCTCTTTTAGTAGTCAGTGGTTGCTTGTAGTTTTTTGTCTGGAACTGGGGTACGATGAGTTTCCCCTTTTCATAGTTAGCTGAGTTAGCATGTCTGTTGGTATTGGCATTGTGCAGGTCTTTAGATAGCCGTATTGTTGAAGCAACATGGGTGTAGTTCTGCTGCCATTTCTAGAAGACACTATAGCAGTTTTCACAGTCACTGAAAATACACTGGTCTCATGAGCTGAATTGTGCTAGATACAGGGACTAGAACTATGAACGCCTCCTGCCCCCCAGTGAATGAGACGGAGCAATTAGAGCCATGTGTGTTAGCTGGAACCTGAGTATGATTACTGGCCTGTTTAATGCGGCATAGATAGATGGCTTCCAAGATAAGTAAAAATGGAAATCAAATTCAAATTTGTCCCAAAAACTCATTAGAGAAAGCTAGATAAGGAAGCATATGACCCAGAATCCTAGAGTTATATTTTGCCTTTATCATAGCTGTATGTGATTGACAGGAGTTTTGTGTCTCTAAAGAAGACTGCAGATACTTGTCAAACAAGTACGCATATCTGTGTCAGAGGTTATGAAACTTGTCACTTTCAGAGGTGTTTTACTTCAATTAATGCTGGCGTTCACAAAATGAATAACACCTGAATTTATTGTTATATTTTAGGTACAAAACAATATTATAATTAATATGCAACAAGGAAAACTCTTTTTTGCTTTTTGTTTATAAATGTTTAACATTTCAAGTAGCTAAAAATTTGTATATTTTAAAATTTTTATTTATACTTGCCCTGTCCTCTTAAAAATAGTTTCATATGCTTTTGAATTATTTTTGAAATAACTCAATTTACTTAATATATAATTTATATTTGTAATTGGATTTTCTCAATTTTATTAAATATCATTGGAGAAGAATAAGAAAAGTAAAATCATTGAAATTAAAAACTTGTGAGTGATGCTACACTTAAAAATTGTCTTCCTCTAGTTTTGTGCTTTGGGCATATCTGTCTGTGTGATTCACCAAATTGTTAAGGGAGAAACGAGGTGAAATTTGCCATTATGCTAGGTGGGGGTGGCGCACACCTTAAATCCCAGCACTTGGAGGCAGAGGCAAGCAGATTTCTGAGTTCGAGACCAGTCTTGTCTGGTTTACCGAGTGAGTTCCCAGGATAGTCAGGCCTACAGAGAGAAACCTTGTGTAGAAAAAGAGTTGCCATTGTGTTTTTCCCATGTAGTAATGCCATTTAACAGAGACAGCAATAATGGCAGTGTCAGCAAGGGAAGTATTGAGGGAACAAACTTGAAAATTCGTGAAGAGGGCTGATCTCTTCTATGTTAGAATATGCTCTTCACTTGCATTTTCTTCTCAAGGAACAAAAGGAAGGCCCATGTAAAGCTTGTGGAGATTGTCGATCACAACGGTGTGGAGCCAAGTCCTGGGGATTTAGCCTTCTACTGAGGCACCATTTGTTTGGGTCACAGAACTGCACTGGGCCTTCAGCTCCTGCCTTGTCTTTAAGTGAGATCCTCTGCTGATTTTCTTCTCCACTTAGGCAGACTGTCAGGGGTCCGTCATGAGATGCTAATGACCCATCTGAGCTCACGTTTTCATTGAAAACAGTATTTGCCTTTTCTTGAATTACAGTATGACCATATTTGGCAAATAGCTTATGGCTTCATCTTATACAATTTCAACATACATAAGAGGACAATTTATCTTTTCTTTTGTGTTACACCCAAAAAATGGCATTTAGGTCGTTATTACTATCCACTTAAATGTATAGTGATGCCTGAGTTGGCCACTTGCACATGTAAAAGAGATCCTCATCTTGGTAGCGTAAAGTAAGCCACACTGGGAAGTTTTATACAATGATTGGAAAATGTTACTAATCAGAAGTTTCCAACCCACTGAGGACAAGTATGACCTTTAGCATTACGGTTCTCATACTAATAATCTAACATCTGGGACATGGGTAATAATTTATACGTAGTGTTACTATCGTAAAAGTGACAAAGAAATGGAAAGCACTTGACACATTCTCTAGATCAATTTGATCATTTAATTTGTTAGTCACTCCCATGGCAAAGAGAGGCCATTTTCTTTGGAAATTCTACTGTCCTTTTCTATAATGGAGTGCATGCTGGCCTCTGTGGAATTTGTTATGTTTAATTGATTCCAACCCAAATAGAATGTGGCAGTGACCAAGGAAATAAGACATTTGGGTATTTAGATTGTCTTTGCTAAGGGAAAGTAAATTTTGAAAACAAAGATTTCATGTAACTGATGATAGCATGGTCAGTCTCTCGTTTCTCAAAAATCCTCATGGTGGATGCCACTCACTGAAGTCTTTTCACTTTGCAGCGCTGAAGTCTTCCAGACTGTGTGCATTTAGGGAGCTTTTTTGCAGTATTCATGTTTGAGTCTGGGGCTGTTAGATTGAGAAGATTACCACTGGAAGAAGGCTCTGGCTGACAGGCTTCACAGTATCTCTGAGTAATGATTTGCTTTACAAGTTAAATGCAATTGTCACACATTGTATTTAAGTCTTTTGTGCTGCAGAAGTTTGCACAGAAATCAAGTACAAGAAGCGATCTATTGTTTTACACTTGGACAGTTTGTGGCTTCCTGAATAACTACAGTTGTTCGTACAAGTCATTCTAAAACCTGAAGTGACTTTTTGGAAGTCATTTTGAATGAAGAAAAGATGGCAAAGTTTTTTTTTTCTATAAAAATTCTATTCTAATCTATTTGCTTTCTCTGAGCTATCAGGAAGAACAGTTATTAGGGAAAAAAATCCTCACTTCTAAAACTGAGAAAAACAAGCTCCTCCTCAGCATCAACACTGACAGTGGTGACCCTGGGTTTCCTTAGGACCTTCCCTTCCTCTCAGGGAGGAAACAGGCTGTTTCATTTGGTATTAGGGCCGCTTGTAAAGTGTGAGCAGGCAGATGTCTAGACTTAGTGCTTACTCAAAGAATAACTTTGTTTATGTTCTTCTCCTTTTCTTTGTTCAGTACACAAAGGTAGCACCTTCAATAGAACTGTGAGGGAGGCTATAAATAGGAACGGGGTGTGAGAGAACTTCAGAGGGGAAATACATGGCTCTGGGCTTTTCATTTTCACCCAGCTTCACTGTACTTTCTCATTCAGTGTGCCGGGTTCTTCTACTTTTAGATTGGAAATGTTGACTGTAATACGGTTTCATTCTTTTCCCTGACTCTTTCAGAAAGACCTTTGTGTTAATAAGACCAAATGTATTATTTGCTGTGCCAGGATTTTGTCACTAAAACCTTCTCTCTCTCTCTCTCTCTCTCTCTCTCTCTCTCTCTCTCTCTCTCTCTCTCTCTCTCTCGGCACTCTAGCTCACTTAGGTTTTCAAATCTATCCAAGCAAGTATTGCGCATCTGCAGACTGAGTATCAGAATTAGACAAGTGAGTGTAGGAACCCAATTAATTCCCTACTTGAAAAAACAGAGGGCGAGATTGAGGAAATTGACACTTAATGAAGACTTCAATATGCATTTGACAAAAACCCTGAATATTCACTTTTTACAAGCTATTATTAAAGCACTGATTAAAAGAGTCAGACTTTAAATGGTCTGGCCTTTGAAGAGTTTGGCAGTTCTGTGTGATTCAAATGCACAAGGAAGCTCCAAGATCAATCAGCCACACGACTCTAAATAAAGACAAAAATTAAAGAAACCTCTGGGTCAAGATAAATAAATGAGCCATGTTAACTAAGCCATGTACATATGTGGGCTTTGGTCTATACAATTTCTAATGATTAGGAACTTTCAAAGTCTTTATTTCAGATGGAACTTGATGGATCTCTTTACATCACGTTTTCACAATCTGTTGTGAATACTTTATGAACTACTTTAGATTGGTGAAATTATTAGTTAAGGAAAAACGATAAAGGATATGTTTCATACAATGTATCTGAATTAATGAAAAAGAACAGAAAATAGACATGACTGAACAAATTGATCATTGAGAAGGAGATAACAGTTCACGGGCAGTCAGTTATGAATTGCTGTGGAGAACCCGTGAATTCAGAGTGTGGTGTATAGCTTGTTACTACATCGTAAGGTAGGATGCTTTGAGTTTTGATGGGCAATAAAAATCACATAGGCATACTGGAAAGAGGAATTGGAGCCAGTGGCTGTGGTGCTGCTGGGCTGAGAGAAGCCAGATGATTTCCAAGTTCTTCCAGGTCATTTTGTGATTTTTCACTTCTCTGTAACTGAAGAACTGTAGCTGCCATTAACGGCTCTGCTCTCATTATTTTCCATGGGTCAGCTTACATTATCTGAATGAAAATGCTCGTTTCATAATTTGGATTTAAAAGTGTCTGAATGCCCATCTGCGAACAAGGATTGGGACTCTGGCCAAGGAGCAAAATAATCTAAGCTTTTGACCTTGTAGAACAAACTGTCCTGGGAAACAGATAATTTGCGACCGTGGAAATGCAGCCTAGGAGAGCTTACACAGGGGTCTGCTGGAATTAGAAGTGGGTAAACAACACAGACGGCAAAGGGCATTCTGAGAAAGCCCAACTGAAACAGGTCATGGATGCCTTTGGGTGACCTCCATATTTCTTCTCCCATACTTGCACAGTAGATTATTAATTTAGAGATAATTAGGTAGTTGAATCTTTATATGCTTCCAAGCACACAGATTTAGAGCCCTGTAGAACACACTCCTTGCAACTCTGAATCACAGATGTGACATTGGAAGAATAGAGTAATGAAAATGGGGAAGGGGCCATTTCACATGAAATAGTTTCTGTGGTTTATTATTCTTAACGAAACAAGTGGCAGTATTTCTGTACAGCTGCTCCCCTCTGAGAATTTGCACTGAAGCACAATAATATAATTATTTTTGTCTGTGTATGTGTGAGAAAAAATATTCTGCCCTGCTGAGAAGACAAAGAAGCTTTCCCCCTCAAAGGCCATTATGGATTATATATTGCTCAACTAACATTGCGATACTTCATGGTTGTGTATTATGATTTAAGCTAAATTAGGTTAGGAAGGACAGAAAGTAATTTTCTATTATTAAACTTGAGAACTTTATTCTTTACGTCTTTCATTAGTTGTAGAAATCATGTGTGTCCATAATGTCCATACACATTTCAAAATTTTTATAAATTAATTTTATAGTCACATACACTTTAAATTGTGGTTTTATCTTGGCTACCCTGCCCACTCAAATTCTGATAACTAAGTTTTGCATGCCTTACTTTTTACATCTCTGAAATGGACACTTTGTGATTTGATACTATGAAGCACTTGGAACTGCACTATTCTGCCTATAAAATTAGACCTATATTTGCTGTTATGGCATTCCATACTTTGAGAGTTAGTGTTGCTGAAAGTCAAGTTGCAATAATTAAGTACCATTTTTAAATCTTTTAAATGACTTTATCATGTCATTATGTGAGCAGACTACCATTTATTTGGTGGTGCACGGCTTTAATCCCAACACTCAGGAGGCACAGCCATGTTGGACATGTCAGTTCAAGGCCAGCCAGGTTTACAAAGTGAGTTCCAGGGCATCTAGGGCTGTTATATAGAGAAACCTGGTGGCTGGACAGCCCCGAGCAGCACAGAGTTCAAAGGGAAGTCTAGAGACTCTGGACATATTAGACTTTTTTTTTTTTTTTTTTTAATCTGAGTGGTTAGGGAAAAAGGGGTTAGGAGAAAACACTCTTTCTTGATGGTTTCCTTCAGACCTTTTCTTTATTCTTCTTTTGTATTCTCCATTTCTACTCTTATCTCTATCCATGTCCCTCTGTTTATCCTGATGTTCTCCTCCTAATTGTTTTATTCCTGATATTTTCCTTCTCTCTCATTCTTGATATTTTTCTTCTAACTCATTTTAATAATTTCTTGATTATTTTACTTACAGCTTTTATACCCTAGCAAA
>PVIU01018995.1:0-37565 GCA_004026605.1 Ondatra zibethicus | reverse complement strand
TTCTTAACCTTGCCGGATACCTAAGCTGTTCTTAAAATTTTGGTCCCATTAATTTGTTGTAGGTTTTACACAATAAAGTTATGTTAGGAGATTGAGAAGCAAAAAATTATGTTACCCCATGCAGTGCAATGGATATACACAAGGGGTTCATTGCTTACTTAGCATGTCCTAGGCACTTGAGATTTATTTATTACTACTGTTTTTTTGTGAGTATACTTTGTATTTAGCCACTTTGCTTAAAGTGTTTATCAGGTTTAGGTGTTCCTAGTGGAATTTTCAGGATGACTTCTGTCTACTGTCATCATCTACAAGTAAAGAAACCTTGACGTCTTCCTTTCCAGTGTATCCTTTGCTCTCCTTCAGTTGTCTTATCCCTCAAGGGAAGACTTTCTAAGGCTAGACAGGCCCCACCTAAAAGGCTGGCACAGGGAATTGGATGTAACGTGGCATGCTCAGTGGTAGGAAACAAACCCACTTACTACTTTGAGGGGGCAACTTAAATTATCATAAAAGAGTCAGAGATGCCTGCACCAACATACTTGGCTTTACAATAAGGCCTTTCAAACTCTGGTTTTGAAGAAAACTTCAGTTAAAAAAATTTGAGAATGTTCTACTAAAAGTAGTGCACATTTTCATTGTGCAGTTTTTCTCCCTACTTCCCTTGATATCCATGCTTCCATCGAGATTAAAACTATGTGTCACCTCCAAAGGTTTCCCAAAAATAAAGGTATGAGGATCATAACACAGTCCAGTTTAGATGGAAATTGATTAGCTATTTAGTGTTATTTATCAGACAGAAGGTTATAGATCCAACTCTGTGATATGGCTGAGTAGAATTTATCGTCCTTTCAATATATGTGTCACTCCAAATACTATGGAGCATTAAACCTTGAGGCCTAGCTAGGTCATTACAGTGGGGGTGGGTGGGGAGGTCAACCTCCAGCTGGACACCCAAGTCCTGTTGCCTGGATCAGGGAATCTGTGAAGTGAATCTGGCAGAGAACCAGCTTTCCTGGTTTCTAGATTTGATTGACTGGCTGCATTTTCTTATTCTACCTAGAACCTGCACCTAAGATTTAACCTCGAACAGAAGACAATCCTACACCAGCATAGGCACTGGTGGTAGAATGCAGCTGGAGAAGAGGAAACTCAAGGCTTGATCACTGACTGGCCACTGACTGCTTCAAAACAGAGGCGGCCTGAGAAGGTGGGTGCCTCAACTCTCCATCTCCTTTCCCTTTCCTTCCTGCTTAGACTGTAGTTTCCATGTACTTTGCTTCTTCCCTTCTTTGATTTTTGTCTTTAGTGTTTTGATGGTGGTTTCTGATGAAGGAACAGAGCTACTAGCTGTGGTACTCACATAAAATTAAAATGGAAGCTAAGTTGTCAGTGAATCACTTTTGCTCTCTCTGAAGGAAGAAGGCAGGGCTGCCACATTGCTGGACTCTCCTTTGCTTTTTTTTTTGTATTGTAGTTTTTTTTTCACAAAGCGGAGCAGAGCAATGCATGTTTTTTTGCGATGCAGCAACAGTGCCATCACGTGGAACATGTTTCGTTTATCCTTGCGCATGCACACACTGTTTCCTCAAGCCTATTTCTAGCCATTTTTCAAAGTGATGGACAGCATGATTCTCCAATGGCTGAGCCTCGCCTTCTTCGTGTAGGCAGACTGGAGTCTTGGTATCTTTCAGAGTCTTAAAGTAGACCCTAGTGACTAAGGGCCCAGTTACTGGTGCACAGCTGTACAGGAACAGGAAGGGGGCGGGGTTTCCACTGCTCAGCTTGCAATAGGAATCTATTAGCTTGTGTCCTAAGGAAGGAAGCCGCCTCCCTCCCCAGGTTCTGGTGAGAAAATACTGCAGTCCATGTTTTTGTTGGTGTCTGAATAGAAGTTACGGAAATCCAAGTTGGCATCTACAGTTGTCTGCAATCGCCGTCTTCCGCCACGGCAAAGAATCATGGGAAGGAAGCTCAGTGGCGCTGTGAGTTGTGAAACTCCATCCTCATGATGGCGGTAGAGCTCCATGAAGGAGATAGTGAGCGCTTATTCCCCCGCCCTTCCTGTCTGAAAAAACGCCACCCAAAGAGAAAAGGCCCAAAGAAGATGGCTACCTTGAGGTTTGCCTAGCTCTGAGTCATTTGCAAAGTATTTCGTTTTGATTTTCAGATGAAGCCAAACTGAGGCCTAAACCTTGCAAAGTTAATGGAACTGTTCAACCTCTGTTATGTAGCATATTTACCCTGTCCTTTATAATTGTTTTATAACTGTCAATTTGTTTGGTCCAGGCACCTAGTATTATTAAAATTTTGGTAGTATTTATCTTCTGTAATTTTTATACAGTAAGGATGTTCTATATAGGTTTAGAAGCAAAGTTCCTTGAAGTTAGCATATGCAGGGCAATGGCTATAAATGATGTGTTGAATGCTTGGGTTCCATGTCCTAGACTAGGGGTGGTGGTGGGGTGGGGAGCTAGTTTCTGTATTGGCTATGAAACAGAAAATTACTGATGTCTAATATTGTAAGAAGTATCCATGATAGCTATTTTCACTCATAATATGATTAGAATGGCATTATAGAAAATAATGAGATACAATTATTTTACTTTAATAATGTTATTAATGTTTTACTGAGTGTTTTCTATGTGTGTGTGAATCTATATTGGGAGCCAAGAGAATTCACTGAAAAATAAAATGTTTTTAGTGATTTGATGTTGTTTATGGACATATGATTCCTCTAGTTATTAGAGAAGTCTTTCTAATGACTTTATTGAGTCATCTACAGGTAAAAACTCAGTCTTATATCTTAATAAAACTGTCTTTTCTTCTATAACTCTTAACTTGAAGCTGGATTATAAACTTTATAGCAATTATAATTAAATAAAAATTGCACACACAAATTTAAATCTAGTTTCCTCATATGAGAAAGATAATATGGTTTTTGTTTCTGAGCTTACCTTATTTTATTTGACATTTTTGTCTCTTTCTATTTTCCTTCAGTTTTCACAATTTTGTTTCTTTTCATCGTGTAGACTATATTTTCTCTCTATTTACCTACTGATGAATATTTATTGTTGTTCCATTTCTTAGCTGTAGGCCATGATGCAGCAGTAGCACGGATGTACAAATATCTTTTGTAGCAGAACGTATAGTCCTTTGAGGACATAAGGAAGAGTAAGATCAGGTCATCCTTTCCTATTGTTTGTTGCCTGGTTCTGATGCTATTATGACCTAGCTTCATTGTAACTGTACCAGAGACATAAGATGAGCTTCAAGGGCCTAGTTAGATAATTAGCGATTAAGAGCATGTAGAGACCTCAGGATCAAGACCTATCATGTACATGGTGGCTCATACCTATCTGTAACTCCATTTCCACAACATCAAATTCCCTCTTCTGAGTTCTTGTAATAAAAACACTCATTTGGTGCACATACATTCCTAGAGGGAAAACACTGATACATAGAAATTTTAAAATTAAGTCAGCATGCATTGTTTCTGATTTGTGGCTTAGTTAGTAAATTGCTTACCTTCCATGTATGAATGGCTGGGTTCCATCCCCTGCATATCACAAATGCCACTGTGTTGTACTATCAATCCTCAGCCAATAATACTATCAAGTCAGGGAATATCTAGCAGCAATCCTGAAGAATGTCTAAGAATTATATGAACCTCTTGAGTTATAATAAACACAAAATTTAAATGGTGGATGTATGCATGAATGAAAACTTTTAAGAAGATATATGTCTTATAACTTAAATATATCTTAAATATCTTATAGTTTATCTTAAGATATATGTATTTTATCTTTACGTACATTGAAACTATGAAATAATACAGAGATTTCTCCTGTCCACTGTCTTCAGTGTGTATTGAGTTACAGTGAAAGAAAGCATTTACATTAAGGTATTGTTGTGGATGTATGCTACATTATTAATTATGTTCATGATATAGGATAGTTAGTGTCATGTATTTGTGTTTATTTATAGAAAAGGATACTGGGGCTGTTGAGATGGTAGACGTACTTGCTTCCAAGCCTGAGGACATGAATCCTATATCTGGAAATCAAATAGTAGAAGAAAGCAGATTCCTGCATGCTGTCCTCTGACAATACACATGTGTTCACATGCATAAAATAAATAGGGAAATGTAGATCAGCTTTCAAAAGGGAAGCAGATAGCAAATATTTCAGCATGTTAAGGTGTGATTGATTATACTCACTTCATGTGTTGCTACAAACCACAGCATACACCTTAATTTGTAGTTTATTTTCAGAAAACCTTACAAAGAAGCAAATATATGTCTATTTAAACGTTGAAAGATAATCATCCAAAGGGTTTTCAGTTGGTTAACAGGCTGATATTTAAGTGAACTTAGTATATCTTAAACACTGGGCAGCTCTGATAAATTAACACACACATGCACACACCATAAGCATATGAAGATAATTAAAAGTCGTTGAACAGGGGCTGAGATGGCTCAGAGGTTAAGAGCACTGACTGTTCTTCCAGAGGTCCTGAGTTCAATTCCCAGCAACCACATGGTGGCTCACAGCCATCTGTTATAAGATCTGGTGCCCTCTTCTGGCCTTCAGGGATACATGGAGGCAGATGCTGTGTACATAATTAATTAAAAAAAAAAAAAGTAATTGAACAATGCTTCATAGCAAAGGAATGTGTTTTGTTGTTTTCTATTTTAAATGGCAAACTGAAGGATGAATGAGGTGTCTCTTTTAGTGGAGATTCATACCATATGCGGGGACCACAGGTTGTAATGCATTGACTCATGTGAGCTGTCTCTTTTTCTTCTTAGATCCTTTGACAAAGTTGCCAACAATACAACACAGACTATGAAAAATAGTGATGGACTAGAGCATGGCCTGTGAAGATAACCTGGTAAAAGCGGAGGCGGTTATGCCAACTCTTAGCTAAATCTGATCTTTCAGGACCAAAAGTTCCCTCTTCATTTTAGACAGGATCCACGAGCCTTGCTAGATCCAAGAATTTGATGAGCTTGAAGTGCTCAGTGCAAAGTACGTACCCATATAGTAACAGGGTGGGGGATGATTTAAGAAAACATGCATACTGGGAAGTGGTAGGGTTAAGCCCAAGGTTTGTGTTTATGTAGAATAACCAGGGCGCCAGTTCACAGTAAGTTAAGCTTGTCCTTCAAGTTGGGCAAGATGCGTGGCAGCTGTATTTCCTGGTGACTTTTTCCTTGGTTAGCATTTTTTCACACAAGAAGGGTAGAAGAACTCTCAGCAATGGCTCTATGCACCTAAGTAGGACTCTACCCCACCATGAAATAATAGTTTCAATGCTGATAGCACCATTTCAGGTTCCTGCCTATTCTTGGGTCAAGGCATCTCTGTACTGACCTGGAAGAGGCCTTTTGGCCTTCCTTACTTTGCTCTGAGGCCCTCAGAGAACCTGTGTATGCTAGTATTCTCTAGATATTCTAAATATTGAAGCAGTTACATGTCCTGATTGACGAGTCTGGGGCTATTTTCTACTAAAATCTTAGACTTTGTCATGACTGCAGCAAAAGAAATGGAAGTAGAGAGTTTCTGAGTGCTTATTTTAATATGATCCTTTCCATTTTAGTATTTCCCTTTAACAAACACTGCCTTATTTTACAAATCTGTGTACAAGTGTACTTCTTAAAAGAGGCAACACAGTTTACCAAATGATGAAAGTGAACTCTTGAGGCTGGGGATTGAAGCTAATGGGTAGAGACTTGCCTCTCATGCATGAGGCCTTGTGTTTGATAGTAGGCCCTCCATAAACAGTGGAGCCAGCCAGTAAACTTGCACTAGAAGGCCGGGGAAGGAATACCAGAAGTTTAAGGTCATGCTAGGCTACGTGGGGTCAGCCTGGACCGAGAAACTCCTTTAAAATAAAACGAAAAAAGAAGCTATTTAGAAAGGAGAAAAGAATTTAATGGGATTGAAGAGTTCAGTTTCTATTTTTGACAATAATTTCACGTTGATTTCTATGAAGAGTATAAATGGAAATATATCAGCCCATGTTAGGTATGGCAAGGATTACTGAGTCTAGAAAAGGGCTCCTTGCAAACATATCTGTTTTAATAGAGATGCCTTCCTCTTGCCACTGTGTTTGGAACGTCTCTTAATTTTGACAACAGCAAAGCCTAGAACATAAACTTCTGGGCAGAAATACACAGATGAGTAACAAAGCCATCCAGAGAAGGCAAGGTTCACAGAATGAAAACTTTTGTTTAGATAGATTGCCAGGACGCGGGAGCTCGAGCAGGAGGAGCCTGAGTTCTGTGTTAGACTCCTGCAAAGCATGTACTATGGGGTGACTTACAGGTAGATCTGGGTAGTCAGGGAGATTCTTTATACAAGAAAGAGAAAAAGCAAACAAAACTATTTCACAGCAATCCTTTTTGCGTTATAGTTTTTTTTTTTTTTTTTTTCAGACAGGAAAGGCGGGAGTAGAGCGGTGCATGAATGTTGCCTTCTTTGCAATGGGGCAACAGTGCCATCATCTGGAACATGTTTTGTTTATCCTTGCGCATGCACACACTGCTTCCTCAAGCCTATTTCTAGCCATTTTTCAAAGTGAGGGACAGCAATGGCCTAGCCTTGCCTCCTTCGTGTAGGCAGACTGGAATCTTGGGATCTTTCACAGTCTTAATGTAGACCCTAGTGATGAAGGGCCCAGTTACTGGTGCACAGCTGTCCAGGAACAGGAAGTAGGGGGCGGGGTTTGCATTGCTCCCCTAGGACTGGAAGCCGCCTCCCTCTCCAGGTTTTGGTGAGAAAACTCTGCAGTCCATGTTTCTGTTGGGGCCTGAATAGAAGTCACGGAACCCGAGTTGGCACCTACAGGACTAGCTTTCTGCAATCGCCATCTTCCGCCATGGCTGAGAATCATGGTAAGGAAGCTCAGTGGCACTGTGAGTTGTGAAACTCCATCCTCATGATGGCGGTAGAGCTCCATGAAGGAGATAGTGAGCATTTGTCTCCCGCCCTTCCTGTCTGAAAAAACGCCACCCAGAGACAAAGGCTCTGAAGAAGATGGCTGCCTTCAGTTTTGTCCAGCTCTCAGTACTTTGATAAGTGAGACCTAAATTTAGCAAAGAACACAGAACTTTTCATTTTGTTATGGAGAATATTTGCCATTTCCATCTTTATAACTCTTCGATTTTACCCGTTCTAGATACTTGTGGTGTTCTTACAATTCTGGTCCTGTTAATTTGTTGTAGGTTTTATGCTAGGAGGTTTGGAATCAAGGGATTTTTTTAACCCATGCAGTGTAATGGAAATAACTGAGGGGTTCATTCCTTGCACAGCCCGCCCTAGGCCGCGGAGTTTCAATCACTCCCATTGGGCATAGGGGTAATGCATACATAGTGTATGCTATTGGAAATTTCCCAGTTCTTAATATTAAGAGATACATTCATGGAAGTAAATCTTATTTATGAGGATGGAATTGTAAAAAAGAATTAATGTTAATAATAAGATCTTTTAGCAGGGCTTCTGGTGAAACGTGCCTGGTACTGGGGAGGCAGAGGCAGGATGATCTGAGTCCTAGGCCAGCCTGTTCTATAGAATGAGTTCTGGGATAGCCAATACTATACAGAGAAACCCTGTCTCGACAAATATAACACCACCAACAAAAATGAAATCTATTTATTTTGCTGGAATTATCTTATTAATCATTTTACTGAATGTTTTCTGTCTTTGCAAGTGTTCTATAATAATAATAATTATTATTGTTGTCATTATTATTTGTTTTTTTTTTTTTTGATGCAGGGTTACTCTGTATAAAAGTCCTAGGTGTCCTGGAGCTCACCTAGTAGACCAGGCTGCTTTTGAAGTCCCAGAGATTCCCTGGCCTTGGCCTCCCAAGTGCTGGAAGTAAAGTCCTGCACCAGCACCACCACCCACCACCACTGCTGGGCTGAGAATCCATTCTTAAGGCCAAGAAAATTAACTGTAAACATCACATGTTTTCAATGGTTTGATGTTGCCCATGTACTTCAGATTCCACATTTTTAAGAGAAAATTGCCATTTCTGAAGCCTAATTCTAGTACTTGTACTCAAGTCTTCATATTACATTTGCATATTATTTATTAAATGAACTGCATATACTTCTATAACTCCAACATCAGGTAGTTTTATATATTATAGGATCTTATTAGAAAACAAACATCTAAAGAATAGTAATAAAATACATAAATAAACAGTGGATTATGACCAAACAATTGAAAAAAAAGGAGATAAAGACAAACTTAAGGAGACACATGTGTGCACACATTAATATATAAATAGAATGTGTAAGTTTTTTTTTTTGTGTGTGTGTGTGTGTGTTTTAAATGCCCTGAGATTATTATGAGACAAAGAACCTCCAAAGATGTCATTGGCCATCTACTGCTAGGCATGGGGCCCGGGCCTTAAGAATTGTTGTTTTCCCCGTGTGCTTCCCTTGAGGAAAGCTAATTTTGCATTTCCAACTAGCTGTCAATGAGAAATAGTTAATGGGTTAGTGTTGGAATTGTGTGTCAACTTCTCTTTCAGCTCCAGGACCCCATCTTGAGCAGTCCCGTGAAGGTCTTGTGCATGCTGCCTCAGTGTCTGAGTTGATATGTGTTCTAGCCATGTTGTGTCCAGAAGGCCTTAGTGGCGTCCTCCATCCCCTCTGACTCTTAAATCACTCTATCAATCTCCTCTTCTGAGAGCTCCTGAGCCCTGAAGGAAAGCACATCATGGGAACTTTTTTTGGGCGTGTGTGTGTGTGTGTGTTTTAAGGTTTCTCACTTTCTGCATATTGTATGGCTATGGGTCTCTGTATTTGTCCCATAGGATGCAAGAAGAAGCTTCTGATTATGGCTCAACAAGGCACTGATCTATAGGTATAGCAGGATGGTCTTATAGTCATTTTATTGTTCTATTGCTCTGTTTCTATAAGTGTCTCTGTAGTAGGATGGAACAGAGTATATGCCCAAGAGCTTATTTTTTTTAATTATGTATATGTTCTTCTGCCTGCATGTACAGATTAGGGCACCAGATCTCATTATGACAGATGTGAAGCCACTATGTGGTTGCTGGGACTTAGGAACTCTGGAAGAGTAACCAGTGCTCTTAAACTCTGAGCCATCTCTCTTGAGTAGATCTATTTCCATCTTTCTGAGGAACTACCACACTGACTTCTATAGTGGTTGTACAAGTTTATACCCCTACTGGGAATGGATGAGTGTCCCCTTACTCCATATACTCTACATCCTTGCCACCATAAGCTATCCTTTGTATTGATCTTCACTATTTTGATTGTGTGTAAGATAAAATCTCAATGTAGTTTTGATTTATATTACCTTGATGTCTAAGGATGTTGATCATTTCTTTAAGTGTTTCTCAGACATTTGAATTTGTGAATTCTCTGTTTAGAACTGTACTACATTGTAAAGATTAGATTATATCTGTTATTTAATGACCAGTGTTTTGAGTTCTTTATGTATTTTGTATAGTAGTCTGCCATCGAATGTGTAGTTACACATTCTGTAACCTGCTTTGTCCAAATGATGGTGTCCTTTGCCATGCAGGAATTTTCCAGTCTGATAAGGAAACATTTATTATGTGTCTTACTGCCTCTGCTAATCATATTCTGTTCAGACAATTAATGAGTCCAAGATAATTGCCCATAATCTCTTTGATTAGTGTATTCTGGCTGGGTTGAGGTTTTTGATCCATTTGGAGTTGTGTTTTTTACAGGGTGATAGGGATATATATAGTTGCATTATTCGAAATGCAGCCTTACTGTTTGACCAGAATTGTTTGTTGAAGATGCTGTCTTTTTTTCCCCAGTGTATTACTTGCTCCTTTATAAAAAGAAAATCAGATTTCTATTGCTGTGGATTTATGTCTGGGTCTTTAATCGATTCCATTGATGCACTGTTTGGGCCTGTGTCGATTCTATGCCTTTTTATTACTATATCTCTGGTGATGCCTCCAGTCCAACAGTTCTTTTATGCTTTAGGATAGCTAGCCTGCTCTTTTTTTTTTTTTAAACAATCAATTTGAAGCTTAAATTGTCTTTTCAAGTTCTGTGAAAAATTGTGTTGGAATTTTGATTGACTCTATAGAATGCTTTTTGATAGGATGATTGTTTTCCCTATATCAATCCTATGCATCCATAGGCATTGGAGATCTTTCTACATTCTGGTATCTTCTCCAATGTCTTAAAGCTTTCGTCATACATGTCTTTCACTGGCTTAGTTAAAATTACACCAAGATATTTTGTTGTTTTGTGAAAATTGTGTGAGAGGTCTTTATTTCCCTGATTCATTTCTTACTCCATCTGTAGGTTGAGTTTGAAGTGTTTTTCAGGTTTAGGCATTTCCTAGTGGAATTTTCAGAATGACTTGTCTACTGTCATCATTGACAAGCAAAGATACCTTGACGTCTTCCTTTCCAGTGTATCCTTTTGTTCTCCTTAAGTTGTCTTACCACCCAAGGGAAGACTTTCTAAGGAGAGACAGGACCCACCTAAGAGGCTGAGACAGGGAATTGGATGTAACGTGGCATGCTCAGTGGTAGGAAACAAACCCACTTACTACTTTGAGGGGGAGACAACTTATCATAAAAGATTCATAGATGCGTGTACCAATACACCTGGCTTTACAATAAAGGCCTTTCAAACTTTGTATGGTTTTGAAGAAAACTTCTCACAAATCCATACTGAAAAATACCAGAAAGGTATGAGGAGCAATGCATAACATAGTCCAATTTAGATGGAAATTGATTAGCTATTTAGTGTTATTTATTGGACAGAAGTTTATAGATCCAACTCTGATCTGTTTGAATGGAACTTATCATCCTTTCAATATATGTGTCACTCCAAATACTATGGAGGATTAAAGCTTGAGGCCTAGCTAGGTCATTACAGTGGGGGTGGGTGGGGAGGTCAACCTCCAGCTGGACACCCAAGTCCTGTTGCCTGGATCAGGGAATCTGTGAAGTGAATCTGGCAGAGAACCAGCTTTCCTGGTTTCTAGATTTGATTGACTGGCTGCATTTTCTTATTCTACCTAGAACCTGCACCTAAGATTTAACCTCGAACACAAGACAATCCTACACCAGCATAGGCACTGGTGGTAGAATGCAGCTGGAGAAGAGGAAACTCAAGGCTTGATCACTGACTGGCCACTGACTGTTTCAAAACAGAGGCGGCCTGAGAAGGTGGGTGCCTCAGCTCTCCATCTCCTTTCCCTTTCCTTCCTGCTTAGACTGTAGTTTCCATGTACTTTCTTTCTTCACTTCTTTGATTTTTGTCTTTAGTGTTTTGATGGTGGTTTCTGATGAAGGAACAGATCTACTAGCTGTGGTACTCACATAAAATTAAAATGGAAGCTAAGCTGTCAGTGAATCACTTTTGCTCTCTCTGAAGGAAGAAGGCAGGGCTGCCACAGTTGCTGGATTCTGCTTTGCTCTTCTTTGTATTTTAGTTGTTTTTTTTCCAGACAGGAAAGGCGGGAGCAGAGCAATGCATGGCTGTTGCCTTCTTTGCAGTGGGACAACAGTACCATCATGTGGAACGTGTTTTATATATCCTTGCACATGCACGCACTGCTTCCTCAAGCGTATTTCTGGCTATTTTTGAAAGTTAGGGTAAAAATGATTCTCAAATGGCGGAGCCTTGCCTCCTTCCGTTTTCTACTTTTTTTTTGAAGGAAGACGAATCATGGAATCCTTCAGAGTCTTAATGTACACTCTAGTGACTGAGGGCCCAGATTCGAGTGTATGGTTGTCATTTAGTTCAGGAACAGGAACTGGAGGGGCGGGGTTTGCACTGCTCAGCTGGATCAACTAGCTTGCGTCTTAGGGCAGGATGCTGCTTCCTTCTTCAGGGTCTGGTGAGAAAACGAACAGTGTGTTTCTGTTGCGGCCTGAGAAGTTGAGAAAGGCCAAGGAGGCATCCACAGGTGTTCTAGTTGTCTTGTAATCTTCATCTTCCGCCATGGCTAAGAATCATGGGAAGGAAGCTCAGTGGCGCTGTGAGTTGTGAAACTCCATCCTGATGATGGCAGTAGAGCTCCATGAAGGCGCTAGAGAGCGCTTACTAACCCGCCCTTCCTGTTTGGAAAAAAACGCCACCCAGAGACAAGGTCCCCCCAATTGGATGGCTGCCTGGAGTTTTGCCTAGCTCTGAGTACTTTGAAAAGTGTGTTTTGCTTTCTGCATTTATCTAAACTGAGGGTCAAATTTAGCCAAGGCTGTAGGAATGTTTTTCTTCTTTTATGGAGGATGTTTCCCATTTCTTTTTCAGCTTCTTAGCATTATTAAAATTTTTGGTACTGTTTTTCTTGTAATTTTTATACAATAAAGATTTTCTCTGAGATTCAGAAGGAAAGTAATATGAAGTGAATCCATGCAGGTAGGTGAATGGCTATTCCTGAGTGGTACAATAATTGGGTTTTATGCCATAGGACCTGGTTTTGAGCCTCAATTCTGACTGCCCTTAGTTTTCCTATGTTTCAATAATTTTAGTAGTATTTTATTTTTGTCTTATTTTCCATGTGAAATCAATCTAAGGCATAACTGTAGTCAATCTCTTCCAACTATTTTTCTTGTGTCATGTAGAATATTTCCATTTCCTTTTTTTAACCATTCATTTTCACCTGTTTTAGGTTCTTAATAGTGTCCTTAAAGGTTATGCAATATTTATTTGCTTTAATTTTCACACAATAAAGAGCGTGTTTAGAAACAAAGTTAACCTCCTCTCCCTTTCTCTCCCCTTCCCTTCAACCCTCTCCCATGGTCCCCATGCTCCCAATTTATTCAGGAGACCTTGTCTTTTTCTACTTCCCATGTAGATTAGATCCATGTTTGTCTTACGGTTCTCATTGTTGTCTAAGTTCTCTGGGATTGTGGTTTGTTGGCTGGTATTCTTGGTTTATCTCTAAAAGCCACTTATGAGTGAGTACATACGATAAATTTCTTTCTGGATCTGGGTTACGTCAATCAAAATGATGTTTTCTAGCTCCATCCATTTGCCTGCAAACTTCAAGAGGTCGTTATTTTCTTCTGCTGTATAGTAAGTACTCCATTGTGTAAATGTAACACATTTTTCTTATCTGTTCTTTGGTCAAGGGCCATTTAGATTGTTTCCAGGTTCTGGATATGACAAACAATGCTGTTTTGAACATAGTTGAGCATATGTCCTTGTGGCACGATTGAGCATCCTACCCCAAAAGTGGTATTGCTGGGTCTTAAAGAAACTTATTTCCCAATTTTCTGAGAAATTGCCATACTTATTTCCAAAGTAGCCACCAGTTTACACTACCACCAGCAATGCAGGAGTTTTACCTTTACCCCACATCCTCTTTAGCATAAGTTGTCATCAGTGTTTTTGATCTTGGCCATTCTTTCCGGTGTAAGATGGAATCTCAGAGTTGTTTTGATTTGCATTTCTCTGATGACTAAGGATTTTGAGCATTTCCTTAAGTGTCTTTCAGTCATTTGAGATTCATCTGTTGAGAATTCTGTTTAGGTCTGTACCCCATTTTTTTTTTGGATTACTTGTTCTTTTGATGACCAATTTCTTGAGTTCTTTGTACATTTTTTAGATTAGCCCTCTGTCTTAATGTGGGCTTGGTGAAGATGTTGGGGTAGGCTGCTTTTTTGTTTCGTTGAATGTGTCCTTTGCTTTACAGAAGCTTTTCAGTTTGAGGAGGACCCATTTATTAATTGTTTCTCTCAGTGTCTATGCTGCTGGGGTTAGATTTAGGAAGTTGTCTCCTGTGCCAATGCATTTAAGTGTACTTCCCACTTTCTCTTCTATGAGGTTCAGTGTATCTGGCTTTATGTTGAGGTCTTTGATCCATTTGGACTTGAGTTTTGTGTATGGTGATAGATGTGGGTCTATTTTCATTCTTCTACATGAAATCCAGTTATGCCAGCACCATTTGTTAAATATACTTTCTTTTTTCCATTTTATGTTTTTTTGCTTCTTTGTAAAAAATCAGGTGTTCGAAGGTGTGTGGATTGATATCTGAGTCTTCTATTTGGTTCCATTGGTCCTCCTGTCTGTTTTTATGTATATACCAGGCTGTTTTCAGTACTGTAGCTCTGAAGTAGAGTTTGAAGTCGGGTTGTGATGCCTCCAGAAGTTTATCATACAGGATTGTTTTGACTATCTTGGGTTTTTTGCTTTTTTATATGAAGCTGAGTATTGTTCTTTCAAGGTATGTGAATTATTTTGCTAGAATTTTGACGGCTTTTGCATTGTAGCTATAGATTGCTTTTGGTAAGATTGCCACGTTTTAGTATGTTAATTCTATCTACCCAAGAGCATGGGAGATCTTTCCATCTCTTCAATTTCTTTCTTCAAAGTTTTAAAGTTCTTGTCATAGTGGTCTTTCCCTTGTTTGGTTAGTGTTAGCCCAAGGTATTTTATGTTATTTGTGGCTATTGTGAAGCGTGATGTTTCTGATTTCTTTCTCGGTCCATTTATCATCTGTATAAAGGTAGGCTACTGTTTTTTGTTTTGGTTTTGGTTTTTTGTTATTTTCAGTTAATCTTGTATCCTGCTACATTACTGTAGCTGTTTATGAGTTGTAGAAGTTCCTTGGTAGAATTTTTGGGGTCACTTAAATATACTATCATATCGTCTGTGACTAGTGAGAGTTTGACTTCTTCTTTTCTGATTTGTATCCCCTTGATCTCCTTTTGTTGTCTTATTGCTCTAGCTAGGACCTCAAGAACTATATTGAATAGATATAGAGAGAGTGGACAACCTTGTCTTGTTCCTGATTTCAGTGGGATCGCTGTGAGTTTCTCTCCGTTTAGTTTGCTGTTGGCTGTTAGCTTGCTCAATATTGCATTCATTATGTTTAGGTATGTTTCTTGTATCCCTGCTCTCTCCAAGACCTTTATCATGAAGGGGTGTTGTATTTTGTCGAAGGCTTTTTCAGCTTCTAATGAGATGATGTTTTTATTTTTCAGGTTGTTTATGGTGGATTACACTGACATATTTTTCGTATGTTGAACCATCCGAAATACATGAACCTAGTGGTGAGAGGGAGACTGGCCAGTGGCCACATGATGGATAAGGGACAAACATAGCCAGGCAGATAGAACTTAAGTGGGAAGTTTTATTGGGGGGAAAGGAAGGGAGAGATAGGAAGGGCAAGGAGACAGAAACAGAAGAGACAGGAAAAATCCTGCCTGCCCTACCTCCCCTTCCCCACCCGCAGAAGAGCAGCAGCAAAGACAGCAGGAATGGGCACTCAGTAGCCTGCATCTAATAATCTGTACCACAAACTCATGTATTGCATTCATGTATAATAGGGTAATAAAATAGGCTATGCACCTATAATTTCAACTTTAGTTGGGCTTTAAAACTTCAATTTGTTTTAATCTATGGTTTTTATTCACTGACTTTTCTGTCTTATTGGGATTTGTAATTTATTCTTTCTCGTCATAGGTCATGGTATTTTTGTCTGTCCTTAATTAGTTGTCAGTCTGTTACATTGTCCCTTCAGGTCAGCAAGCCTATGATTATTTTTCCCATGATTATTATTTTCTGGTGGGAATCACTGGGAAGTGCTTGCATGCACAGCTCTAAATATAAAATTTTATGGTAAGAATTTAAGAGAAGTACTTGAGAAAAAAGGGGTGGCTCAGCAGTTCAGAAAAAGCACATGAGTTTGGTTTGGTGTATTGGCTTTCTTTATCTGCCAACTTGACACAAGGTAGAGTCATCAGAAGCTGCAGCCTCAGTTGACGAAATGCCTCCATCAGATCCAGCTGAAAGGCATTTTCTCAATGAGTGATCAATTGGGGGAGGGCCTAGTCCATTGAGGATGGTGCCATCTCTGGGGCTGGTGGTCCATGGTTCTATAAGAAAGCAGGTTGAGCAAGCCCCTAAGTAGCACCATGGCCTCTGTATCAGCTCCTGCCTATTGGTTCCTGTCCTTACTTCCTTCAGTGATGGACAGCAATGCTGGAGTGTAAGCCTAAGAAGCCCTTTCCTCCCTGACTTGCTTTTTTGGTCATGGTGTTTCATCATAGCAGTAGAAACCCTAACTAAGACGGATTGTACTTATTTATTAATAATTAAATAAAATTGTTATTTATTGGATGTTAGATTGAAGAGACAGATGGGCACAAACCACAGTCTAAGGTAAATTGTTATTAGGCCCTGGGCCTTCAACATTCCATCCTCTTCACATTATTGTAGTTCTTATCAGCTTTAGTAGACACAACTTTTTTGTTTTTTTACAAATTCTTGTTCGCATCATGTAAACCCTATCTCCTCAAATCTTTAAGAACTATAGGTGCGAACTGTAAAACCTCTAAGAAGCTATTAACTTATAGGCCCAAGATGCTCTCCCCATCTTGTTGTTCCCACCTCTCTGGTGTACCCATCAATGTATTTCATACTTGCCTTGATTTATGATTTTGTTCTGTAAAGCTATAAAAATCCTGTGAAACTGCTTCCACGTTGGAACACAGATTCTGGAGCAAACTCTATGTTCACAGGCTATTATTATTCAAAATGGCTCCAGAATAAACTATCCCTTGTTCCCTTTAAGAATGGAGTTGTGTGTCAGAGCTGGGCAGTGGTAGTCACTCCCCTAATCCCCAGCATTTGGGTGGCAGAGCCAGGCTGATCTCTGAGTTCAAGGCCAGCCTGGTCTACAAGAGCTAGTTCCAGGACAGGCTCCAAAGCTACAGAGAAACCCTGTCTTGGGGAAAAAAGAAAAAGATGGGAGTTGTGTATTTTATGTTGACACAGCTGAGCATGGTGGCATAAACATGTTATCTCAGCACGGAGGGAGGTTAAAACAGTTGAATCCTTGAAATTTGAGGTTCTCCTGAACTACCTTAGGGAGAGCCTATGTCAAATTAAATAGTAAGTCCCAGCGCTTGCCTCGGTCTGTAATTCTACCTACTCTTTATATATATCTGCTTCAAAAGAAAAAGGGCTTGGGGTGTATCTCTGTGGTAGAGTACTTGATTGTTTTGTTAGAGGCACTAGGCTCAATCCCCAGTATCAAAAGGGGAATAAATATATACATAAATCAAGGGTTGGTGATGTAACTCAGTGGTAAGACTTGATTGTAAGACTGTTTCTTTAAATAAATAAAGGGCCTAGATTAATTGTTCCAGCCTCAGTACTGCAAACTGGCCAGGTGTTGGGGGGGGCACGCGATCACTGGAAGACAGTGCTTGAATACACATAAGGAACAAGTAAAACACTCTTGGATTTGTGATTTTCTAGAGATGTTCCTAGGATTCAAGTGCTTTCCTTTTACTTTTTCTTAAACTTACTGGAGAAATATCACCGAGTTAATCATTCCTGAATGCACAGCATGCAGAGAGAATTTATCTAGGCAAAAGATGATGAGAGGTGGTTTTCGATCTTTGGCTTGAATAGGAGAAGCAAAAGTAAAATGGTGGCCTTGTAAGCTAGCTCACTAACTCTGGACAAAATAGTTGGCAGCCATTTCTCTTTCTTTTTTGTTCTTTTTTTTTTCAGACCAAATGGGTGGGAGAAGAGGATGCAAGATGGCGCCGCTGAGCTTGCCTAGAGCACTACTGCCCCCAAGAGGCATTAGTTTTAACAGATGCAGCACAGTAAAAGTTTCTTTACTATAAGCCCCAGCCAGGAAGAGGACTAGCTGCCAAACTGAAGCTCATTGTGTTCTATATTGGGAGACACCAGAAAACAGGTATACCCTGGAAGCTGGTGCAACTCCTCATAGAACCTGGAGATTGAGGGACCTGAACTCCAGGTTGGGACACTGAAAGTGTGTTCTATCCAGTTTAGACTTGAGAACTGGAAAAAACTCTAAGACAAAGGCAAACTCTCCACAGTCTAGATGGCTCCGAATTTAAGGCAGGCTGGGTGGTGGTGGGTTTTGCCTTTAATCCCAGCACTCAGGAGGCAGAGGCAGGCAGATCTGTGTGAGTTCAAGGCCAGCCTGGTCTACAAGAGCTAGTTCAGTACAGGCTCCAAAGCTACAAGAGAATCCCTGTCTCAAAAAAGCTTAAGGCAGTCTTGTGGGGTATGGTCATAGCGGGTGTGGAAGGGTTTGTGTGTAGGAAGGGAGTGGGTGGAGGCCATAGGTAGGTGTGTGCAGGTGTATGTATGTGTGTGTGTGTAGGAATGGGGTCGGGGAGATATAGGGTGTGTGGGAGACAGAAAGTTTAGATTCAGTTTGAGCCCTAAAATCCCCATGAACATTTTTTTTTACAGAAATAGAATAGGTAATCCTAAATTTCATTTGAAGATGAGTAATTGATACAGTATTGATTTTCACATATGAAAATCAATATTTTCACATATTTTATCACTCTTTTAACTAAAATACAGAAATATGTTAATAGAAATCTATGCCCACAGTTAAGGTGATGCCTGAGTTTGGGTAAAGCTATGCTGTTATGTTGTCTGTCAGTATTGAAGATAGTTTGTTTGAGTGTATTTCTGGGCAACATGCATATCCATTTTAAGAACTAAACAGATGTTAATGATAGTGATTGTATAAGAATGGAGTAGATATATGCACTGAAAGCCCTCAGGGCACACACATCTGGGTGACTGAATTAAAGTTGCCACTTTTAACCATTCGATGCTTTTTGGTTGGTTTGGTTTTTATTTTTTTAGATTTATTTATTATTATTTATACAACATTCTGCCTCCATGTATGCCCGCATGCCAGAAGAGGGTGCCAGATCTCATTACAGATGGTTGTGAGCCACCATGTGGTTGCTGGGAATTGAACTCAGGACCTCTGGAAGAGCAGCCAGTGCTCTCAACCACTGAGCCATCTCTCCAGCCCCATTCGATGCTTTTTAAAATGTTTTTGGAAGATGCAGTTTGCTTTTTCTATTTTTGAACAGACACTTTGTAGACTTTTGATGGACCTTTTGTAGTCCAGCTCACATCATCTTGAACCTGAAGGGTCCACGAATAAGAATATAAAAATGTAGATTCCAGAAATAAGAATGTAAAAGTAAAGAAATATAAAGTTGTAAGCCTAGGAAAATGAAAGCGGGTTTTCAGCAGCTTAAGGATTAACAATTAACAGTGGGTTGCTCTGCTTTACAACTGGCTGCTCTGTTTATAAGAGTGAAGCATCCCTCTGCACACTGAGGGTCAGCTAGGCAAACTGAGTGTTGGGGAATGCAGACCCTCAGACCCTGAACTTTCTATGACCCCTTGCCTGCCTGAGTAAACAACTTATTTTCCTATGCTTGCAGCTGTTCTGAGCATGAGACCATCATTAGTTCCTGATGTCAGGGGAGTGGTTTCTGGTGGGCTTGCAGCTGAAGTCTCCAGAGCTAGGGCATTAGTCAAGGAGAGCACTATATAAGCTGTCCTGGAATACAATAAAATTGTCATTCTTGTTTCAAGAGTGACCCATGTCTCTGTGTATTTTTTAATCCCCAGACCCTTGACTGATCATAGTTGCAGGTGGTGCAGGTGCCAGAACTGACCAGAAATTGATGCGAGCTAACTTTTAAAGATGGTATGTACATGACTTTTTGGTTTTATATTGTCCCATACCCTTCCCTGCTATGTGAAACTGGCAGTGTCAGGGGAGGGTCAGAGCCTTGGTGAACACTATGAAGGAATGCCAGGAAAGACAATAATTTAAGTACAAACACTAACTGACAAACTGTTAATGGAAATTGCAAAGATGGGCAATTTGTATCTGAGTTTTACCTTGAGATTGTAAAAATTCTTTTGTTATTGCCTAATGCTTGTTATAAAAGGAGGAGTTCGGAAACCAGCCCTCTGCCACAGCCTTATAAAATCCATCTCTGGCTGTGGTCTCGGCTAGCTGATAAGATTTTTGTGCCCTGGGGAGATATTTTATTTTATTATTTTTTTCTGGAATCTGGTTTCTGGAATAAAGTTTGCTTCTTGTTTATTAGACTTTGGTGGTCTGTCCCCATGTTATGTGAACAAACTCACTTGTTTACTGCATCCAACATATTTGAAAGTTGTCTTGATTATGACTTTCTTTGTTCTGTAAAAGTATTAAAAAAAACCCGTGAAACTGGGTCGTTGTCACTCAGAATGGCTCAAGATTAAAAATAAAAAGCTATCTTATTCCCTTTAAGATGAGAGCTACGATTTTTACATCAACACATGAATACTTTATTTTCTACACTAAAGACCTTGCCATTATTTAAGTGTCAGAAGCTGCACAGAAATTAGAACTTTTTAGAGGTAATTACATTATATTTTATATATTTTATATTTTTAAGTTATTTATAAAAAAAATGTCAGCCTGACTTCTGGGTGCCAAAGGACTGACTAGTGCCTAGGTCAGAATATGGAGAATACTTGGAAGTAAATCTGAATGAGAACCATGATTTATTCTTCTCTAATCCTGTGGTTAAGCATTTCTCTTACTTCCTAGGTCTGGATCCCCTAGGTTTGCCCCCTGAACCACCAGAAAACCTCATATTACGTAGAAGCCCTCGGGATAGAAGGGTGCTGGGCAGAAATCAGAAGACTTGGTTGTGTGGATACTGACTTCTTCAAAAAGATGGTTCTAGATTAGTGGGTGCCTTAGGTCTCAATTCTTTGTTTTTTCATAGTTTTGGTACTGGGATAAAATTCTAGCCTTTCCTAATATATCTGCTATTGATACCAAATGGAAATCAAAGGGTAAGTTCTTAGATAATAAACTCTTTCAGATTGAGGAAAGTTCTCTTGGGATGTTTTTCCCCCCCAGCTCAGAGGGGTGGGAGCAGAGTCAATTCCTTGAAGTTTGTGGACCAATATTGCCATCCTGCAGACAAGTTTCACAAACCCCCTTTGATACATTATTCCATGCAAGTCTCTAGAAGTCCCTAGGAAGGCTGAACCTGTGGGAACTGATCCTAGACTCCAAAACATTACAATACTTTCCTCTATGGGTAGCTTGGAGCTGTACGCACTAGTGCAGTCAGACTTGACGTGTAACCTAGTGGCGGCATGACCAGAACCAAGTGCACAGTTGCCCAGAGGTGCAGGCAGAAGTGGTGGAGGGCTGAAGATTCAGGGTTTATTTTTGTTTTTTTTTTAAGATTAAAAAAATTTTGTATTTATTACTGTTTTATTATTTTTAATAATGTATACATTATTAAATCAACTCAGACCCTCCACAGGAGCAGTACATAAAACTTAACCCTTCCTCCAGCCCCAAGCTTGGGGTCTCTATAAAAGTTAATTTCTCTGAAGTGTGTCTTAGCAAGCTCTCCATGACCATTAAGTTTCCATTGGGAACGACTGGCTGATTTACCAAGACTGAGGAATCCAGAAGGAACACACACCTCCAAGGGCATGGCGATTTCATGAGGAAGCATGCATGCTGCTTCAAGGGAACTAAGTAGTCGACAAGGGCCCCAGGAACATGCATTTATATCTAGGAGGGGTGCTTTGTTTTCTCCAAACTTGAGGATCCCAGTTGGTCATCCTAATGCCTTCCTGTATCAGTATTTTTATCCAAGGGCTATCTTTGCAGGCTCCTCCTCTTTCAGTGTCATTAGTGTCTAGGCCTCTCCTAAATCCTTTAGAAATGAAATGATGGCCCAGCTGGGAGCCTAAACTTCCAAGACCTTAAAAGGCCAGTCCTTCCCTTGCAGGTAAGCTGCACGGAAAAGAACATGGTGTTTTATGTATTCCCTCATGTGTTAGCATAGATCTGGACAATGCCTGAATCTTCCTCATCTTGAGCACTCTTCCCTACCCTGCCTGTCTGAAAAAAAACTTGCAAGAAAAAGAAGCTAGGACATGTAGTTACAGTTCACTTTAGCCTTGGTGGTATGATTTACTTTAGTCAACTAATTGGCTAGAATATCATTTTGACTCCACCATAGGATTGATTTGGTGAGTAAAGGCAGGAAAGGGGACAAGTGCTCAAAATCTATAGAACACCTTTGTTTTGTTTTTACTTCGAGAGACAACATCTAGATGTGTATCCCTAAGTAGTGCTGCCTCAGCATCAGGCTTGGGGTAGTTTCCGTGTATTAAGGTATTTCTAACGAAGCTAAGTAACAATGTGAACCCTAAGAAAAACGTATATAGATTCCCCCCTGGGAAGGGGAAATAAACAAGATTTCCTGTCAAAATTGGGAGCGGGGGGAGGGCAGAAGGAGAAGGGGGTGGTGGTGAGAGGGCAGGTCTTAAGGGAATAGGATAATTGAGATGGAGGAAGGACAGAAATATTTTGATTGAGGGAGCCATCATGGGGCAAGCAAGAAACCTGGCACTAGAGAAATTCCAGGACTCTACAAGGATGACCCCAGCTAGGACCCTAAGCAATAGAGGAGAGGGGGCCCCGATCTTGACTTGCCCTGTAGTCAGACTGATGAATATCTTAAAGGTCATCATAGAACCTTCATCCAGTAATTGATGGAAGAGGCAGAGACCCGCAGCAGAGCACTGGGCTGAGCTCCCAAAGTCTAGTTGAAGAGTGGAAGGAGTGAGAATATGAGCAAAGAGGTCAAGACCATGATGGGGACACCCACTGAAACAGTTTGCCTGAGCTAATGGGAGCTCACCAACTCTAGCTGGGCTGGGAAGGAACCAGTATAGGACCAAACTGGACCCTCTGAATGTGGGTGACAGTTATATGGCTGGGGTAGACTGAAGGGACACTGGCAGTGGCACCAGGATTTATCCCTACTGCTTGTACTGGCTTTTTGGGAACCCATTCTCTTTGGATGGATACCTTGCTCAGCCTAGATATAGTAGGGAGGGCCTTGAGCCTTCCTCAAAGCAAAGTGCCTTACCTTCTCTGAGGAAGGGGAGGGAGGAAGGAATGGGAGGACGGGAAGGAGTGGGAACTAGGATTGGTATGTAAAATGCTAAAAGATATCTCTACCAAAAATTTCACAATTCCAAAAGTTCCTTTATATTACTGTTTAATACTAATATTCTTTCAGCCTCTCCTTCAAAAGGAGAAAATATTTCTTGTCCATCCCCAGTCCCAAAGCAAGACTGAAGAGATGTTTAAGACTCATCAGAAATCTATACTGGTTATGAGGACAGGCGCTTTCGGCTCAGGCTGTTACCAATGGACTCCATTTGTCCATCATACACCACTGCATTCTTTCTCTGATACTTTAGAAAAAGCAACAATTTTACAGGGGAACAAATACCTTTCCTGTATACATTGTATTGGTGTATTATCTTATGCTGTTTGAGCTCACGGAGAAGCTGGCTCTGGAGGTGGGACTTGGCCTTCCTACTTAAGACCCAAGCATGTTTGTCTGAAAGTATGCTCCTAAAGCTCCTGTCCTTGGTCAGTCTAGGCACTTAGTTCAGGGATGAAAGAGCAATGAAATAGCCTGAGAGTAAAGGCACTGTATCCTTAAGGAAGAGCTCAGAGTAAACTTATTTCCAACAGAGGTTTCTATTGTTTATTCTCAAACAGGAAGATGTCTGTAAAGAACACAGGTAATGGGGTACTCATCTGCAGAAAGGACTTCATCTGCAAACCCTCAGTAACACCAGCATCACAGTTCTAACAGACCTTCTTCAGTTGATTTCTGAAGGATTTTAGAAACATTGATTTGATGATGGTTTGCTATCTACCTGTTGGCCTGTTTCTATATGGTACCTACACTCACAGAAAACCAAAAGCACAGGAATGGTAGATCATTCTTTGGACCATACAGAACATAAAAAAGATCTTTGAGTGTCTTGTCTTTTCTATGAGGTTTGCCTGGGAATTTACAAAGCCTTATCAACAATATGTACATAGGTAATCTTAATGTATTACGTTATTCTATACATATAGTTTAGATCCAACTATCATTTAATTAATAAGATATTACTGTGATGTTAAAGAAGAAATAAAAGGGAACTCATAAGTAGAAGAGATATGAAATATTAAAAGGATGTGGAAGCTTAGTCCTAAATGAAGATCATTGGATGTTTCCAACATGGGCAAGGTTAATATAAAATATAGAAAAGATGAAGGATAGCAATGGTATATGTAAGATTAAAATTTCTAATGTCAAAGTCCAGCCAAACCTATTTAAATCAATAGAATTCTCTTAAGTTAAAGATATGCTTTTGGTAGTGTTCACAAGGACTGAGTTAAACAATCAAAATTGTCTACTCAAGACTTATAGTGTTTGACTTTTGGCAAACTTTATCTAAATGTTTCCCAAAAGTTAAAAAAGATACCAGAATGGTGTAACTGACCTGGGTTTTTAATAACCATAATTAGAAGCCTATACTAATGTGGACAGAGGGATTAAATGGGACTGTATTTTGGCCCTTTCCCTCAAAGGTCTTACAACTCTGGCAAGTCACCTGTCTTCCTGACCAGAGAAGCTATGGAGACCCTACAAGGTAGACTGTAACCAGTGTATATTAGCATTCGTACATTCTATGAATAGAAGAGTCCATACAAAAAAAATCCCCTCAATGTTTCAAAAGAATGTTGTCAGCCATGCCTTGTGACTTGTGTGCAACAGGTGGCGCAACTGGTAAAAAGAAAAAGGAAAAAGAAGCTAAGAATCTGAGGGTCTCCAAAGGAAGACCAGATACTCAACAGGCTTTGACAGTAAAAGGAAAGTTATTTTGGGTCATGTGTATAGTCTTAAACAAGTATTTAAGTATAATCAAAGATTAAAAATCATATATAAATATATGCATATATTTAATCATTATACACAAAATAATTAATATGTATAATTATGTATAGGATATATTTGGATCATACCAGACATTAGGCTTATAGATATATGGGAGATGTTTTTAGAAAACCATTTCTGACTAATGCTTTTGATGAGGAAAATGCTGGGTAGACAGAAGACTTCAAACTTTAGGTCAATTTTAACACTGTAGCACCTACATGGGAACCTACAGTTGAGAGAGACAGGGCTGCTGTTCTAACCTCCAAATCACATGCCACTTAAATTCTTTTCTTATTTATATGGGTGTTTTGTCTTTGCTGTGGGACAATGTTCTTTTAACCTGTCACTTGTATTATTTTTAATAAAATGCTGATTGGCCAGTAGCCAGGCAGGAAATATAGGCAGGGGGACCAGGCAGGAAGTAGAGGCAGGGCAATGAGAATGCTGGGAAGAGGGAAGCACAGTCTGTGGCCGTGACCCAGCCTCAGAGGAAGCAAGATGTGACTGCCTCGCCATAAAAGGTACCAAGCCACATGGCTAACTCACACAATTAATATGGGCTAATACAAGTTATAAGAATCAGTAAATAAGAAGCCTGAGCTAATGGGTCAATCAGTTTATAACCAATGTAGACCTCTGTGTGGTTCTTGGGACTTAAGGGCTGTGAACAGGGTGGGACAGAAAATCTTGGTCAACATGTCTTTGTGTGTTTGATGCCTGCAGAAGCCAGAAGAGGGTGTCAAATCCCCTAAGACTGGAGATATAGATAGTTGTGAACTACTATGGAGGTGCTGGGAATCAAATGCCCCAGAAGAACAGCCAGTGTTCTTAAATACTAAAGCATCTCTCCATATCCCTACAGCCAACTCCTCTTTTGCCTTTAATCCTTGCCTCCCATGTCCAGTGGAGGACTTCCTCACTACACCTAGCTATTATATAAATAAATTCATTTATACACTTTTGAGGTCTCTTACTTGAGGTAGGCCCACTGAAAGGGTACTCAATGACCACACCCAAAGCCCTGAAAATGATGTCAAAATTCTTTAACTGCCAGTTAGAGTTAACTCTTAGAACTGGTGAGATCAGGAGATGGGAGCTGGCTAGGTAATTTAGGGGCAAGGACTTTCAAAGGCACAATTCTAGGAATGTCTTTGGTTCCTGAGGCAAAAAAATGTTTTGTTATCTTGAGCTGGAGTTACAGGTGTCTGTGATCCACCTGACATGCTTGCTGGGAACCTAACTTGTGTCTTGTTCAAGAGCAGCAAGCATATTCAGTTCCCATTATGAGTTGCTTTGCAAGGGTTTTTTTTTTTTTGTGCTGCTTTTCTGCATGATTGGTGCACTGACTGTCCTGAGTAGTTTTATGTCAACTTGACACAAGCTAAAGTCATCTAGAGGAGGGAACTGAAATTGGGAAAATATCTCAGGTCATAGGCAAGCCTGTAAGTGCCTAGCCCACTGTGTGGTGCCACCTCCGGGCTGGGGGTCCTGGGTTCTATAAGACAGCAGGCTAGCAGCAAGCAGGTAAGCAGCGCCCCTCCATACCCTCTGTATCAGCTCCTGCTTCCAGGCTCCTATCTGACTTCTTTTATGTATGGAGTATAATGTGGAAGTGTAAGCCAAATAAACCACTTTTTCTTGCTTTTAGTCATGGTGTTTCATCATAGCAATAGAAACCAACACTTTCTGAATCCTAGACCAATACTATTCTTTAATGTGCTACTGAAAATGTGTTAAGTATCATACCAAAGAGATGAAACACACAAGTACATACAGAGCCTATGATATTGCAGGAAATCGTGAAGAATGTTGCATGGCATTGAGAATGTTCTCATGTTAAATGAGCATATGGGACAGAACTCGAGTAACCTGTGATAGGAATGCTGACAGCTTGGTGGCACTTCTCTCCAACAGTTTAATGCAGAGGAGGGAATTGTGCTTGTAATGGAGGAGGTGCCAGGTCAGAGATGGCCTGAGCCCAACATGGAGGCAGAGGCCTCTAATCCCAGAACTTGGGATGTTGAAATGGGAGTTGAAGGCAGGCATGGGAAACAAATCAGTCTAGCTGGATGGCAGATGTTTATGATCCCAACTCTTGAGCTGGCATAAGAGCTGAGGGAACCTATCGGAGCGGGAGGGGCATTGAAAGGGATGGAGTGGAGCCAATAAAAATAACTGTTTCAAAAGTTCATAACAAAACCTAATTCTGTCTACACTAATTGGAAAAGGCATTTGCCTGGGCCAGGCAAAATGGTATGGCAGTTACAGCAGTTGCCACACAAGCCTAACAACCTGAGTTTGAGAACCAAACCCTTACAAGGGTAGGAGAAAACTAACTCTGGAGAATAGTCCTGAGTACACAAATGCCATGCTGTGTGCACAAACCCACCACACCATCCTCATACAACCCTAATAAGTATAATTTAAAACTTTTTAAACAATATGAATTAAGAAGAAAAAGGGGTCTTTGGATTATATGATGCTCTCCAGGCTTCAAGCAACTGCTTCCTTTTCTGGTCTTTACTGAATGAATGAAGTTGACTACTATGGAAAACAAAAACAAAGTCCCCTATAAATATATTTCAATTCTGGTAAGAAGAGACCTGAATTATGATGAATTTAGGCCTCGGTTCCATCTGGGGGTGGGGGCTAAAAATGAAATACTGTTCAACTCTGAGTTATTGAACAAAACTTGACCACAGTCATATTTCCTGGTGCCTTTGTCTCCAGGTGGCATTTGCCCCACCCCCTCCAGATATGAAAGTCTGGAGACAAGCGCTCACAATGCACAAATTTCTGGAACATACTGCCATCATGGGGGGGAAAAACTTCAAAATTCCTGGCACCATTAAGCTGCTTTCCCATGATTCCTAGCAATAGTAGAGGAACTACCAGAGCTTCTTACCTGGGCTTTTCGACTTTTAAGGTCCTATGAGAGATACAGATTGCTGTGTTTTCTTGTTTCAGACCTAGAGAGTGAGGTCCCTAGAGTGGATTGGCTGCTGCAGCGACATAGTGGCACAGGAAGTTGTGTGGCAGGACCTGTGGTCTTCCCATTGTGAACAAATCCAGAGGACCCCTGTTCAACACTAGCGCAGGTGCTCTGGGGCCCTTGTTTCCTGTTCCAGTCCCTTGGAACAATGAATAGAGGGCTTCAGTTGGATTGTCACTATCCTAAGCACTTAAATCTGTTCATGTCTTGTGAGTGCAATGCACAGAGCTGCTGCAAAAGAAATTTCGTATGTTTGCTTGCTAGAGCTGAAATTAGCAACACACACATGAAGCAGTTTGGGAACACAGATCTTGAGCAGACAAACAGCCAGAAGAGAGGGCACAGAACTTGTTCTTCACCTTTCCATAGGAAAGCTTTTAGAAAAATTCAACTCATTGCTTTTTTTATTTGAGGTATGCATGTGTGTCAGGGTGTTGTTTATTATGTGCACATATGCCGCTATGTGCAGGTGTGTGCAAGTGGCCACAGAAGCCAGAAGAGGGCACTGGATCCTCTGGAGCTGGAGTTAGAGGCAGTTGTGAGTTGCTGTATATGGGTGCCGAGAACTGAATTCAGGGTCACGTCCTCTGAAAGAGCAGTACACATTCTTAATGGCTCTGCAGTTCCTCTCCCCCTTTAAGCTTCCCTTTCTTTTGACACCTGCTAGTAGCTAGATACTCTGGGAAGCTTACTGTCACCACTATCCTTCCATTTCCTACTCCTGAAATCAGGAGAGCTGTGCACTTGGTCTAGCCCCTGGGTCACTTAACATCAAGACACTGTGGTGGTACTTGACTGAAGATGGGCATGTGCCAGCTAAATCCATATTTCTGCTCTTGATTAAGGTATTTTTATTTGTGCAGCTCATTTAAAAATGTAATGTATAATTAGGAAATTCAGGTTAATAGATTGTCATCTATAATAGTTAAGTTTATAGTCATGTTAGTTAAGTTTTCTAGATATATATAGAGATATTTCAGTTAGATAGGTATTCTTCAAATCTTTCAGAGACCCTCAGAATATGGCGTTGAAAATATTTTAAGAACTTAGAACTTTTCATGACATGAGACACATCTACTTCTGGCAGCACCAATCTACTTCAAGAGGATGATGGTCATTGAAGAGGCTCCTCATGGAGTTTGCTAGCCATTTGGGCAAGAAACTGCTCTTGCCTGACTTGCTTGACTGGATTTTCATGACCCACAGAAAAATGACTACTGAAGTTGCCTAAAGAGGGTAAGAAAGTCCTTTGGGGTTCCTGCTTCATGAAAGAGTCTGCCAGACATTCTGTAGGATACAGAAAAACTGCCAATATAGGTGAAACTGTCTTTGAAATTTCCTGCTTTATGGAAAAGTCTGCCAGATGCTATGGGCCAGTAGGCTGAATATGGGTGCCCCAATGTTACAGAAGAACTTTGGGTGACTGTCCAGGCAGTGAGAGGTCTCTGTGAATTCTAGAGTTTTGGAAGTTGCTTACAATGCACTTTCTAATTACTTAGATAATATTATATCCTTCTGGAGTCTTTGATGGAGTTGAAGAATAGACAGTTATAGTTTTCCTTAGTTATGATAAAAGATGAAGTAGACATAAATATTGCAACTATAATTCTTGCTTGTTACCTGCTTTGTTATATGTAATTTTACTATGTTAAAGTTAAAACTTTCCTTTTCATTTAAACAAAAAAGGGGAAATGGTGTGGGAACTCCTTCTGTATATGTGTTGCTTTTATTGGTTAACAAATAAAGCTGTTTTGGCCAGTGGTTTAGCAGAATAGAAGGAGAGATTAGGTGGAATAAGGAGAAGCCATGTGGAGAAAGATGCGAGCTGCCAGCTGGAACCTTGCCAGTAGGCCACAAGCCTCATGGTAAAATATAAAATAATGGAAATGGGTTAATTTAAGATATAAGAGCTAGCCAATAAGAAGCTAGAACTATAGCAGCCTCTGCTAACACTTGACTCCAGTCTGTTGTCAGAGAAAAGAATGGGGAGGCCAGACTTGGTTCTGGGCCTATTTGATCCCATCCAGATCCAGACTTCCCCTAAGCTGCTATGGCCAGCAGGAAGAAAAATTCTTGGCTAAGGAAATTGCTTTTATTATTATTTCATATATTACATCCTGATCACAGTTTCTTCTTCCTTTTCTTCTCTCAGTTCCGTCCCTCACCTTCCTCTCCCCTCTATGTACTCTTCCCTCTCTCCCTCTGTTTCCCTTCAGAAAAGAACATATCTTCCAGGGATATCAACTAAACATGGCATAACAAGTTACAGTAAGACTAGGCACAAGGAAATTATAAAACTATCTCCACATAATGCAGTGTTGTCTGAGCAAAGGCAAGGGGCTTTATGCATAGGCACTTTGTTCCCACCCTTCCAATTTAAAAACAAACAAACAAACACACACAAACAAAACATAACCTGCCAATGGTAGTTACCCAGACTCCAGTGACTGGCTATCTTCTCTTTTCACTTCCACTCTTAGGACTTAGGTTTTGTTTTCTATTTGACAGTAATGGCAGATATCCTGGACAAGGGCACTGCAGGAAAAGGAAAAACAAAACCAAGGCAAGTAAGCTTTAAAGCACTCACCTCCATCAGGTGCCTTACTGTTTTAAAGAAATCAAGAGCTCCTTCATTCGCCCCTTTCTTTAGCCAGCAGCATTCTCTCTCCAGAGCTTTCTCGTGATATCTCATTGTCTTCTGAATGCAGGCCTAGAAAGGAAAAGAAAATGCTCACAGCTCAGGGCATGGAGAACAGGGAATCACCCGCAACTCGATTCTCATCCAGGTTTAGTTTGCTAGTTCCTTAGGTATGCTCTTCTGTATCTGACCTTGACACTAGGCCTTGTATGCCTGGCACGAAGCTGAGTTCCAAGGCAACAGAAAGATACACAATGCCCTGCTTTGAGTGGTACATGTCTTGGGGAAATCACACAATTTTAACTTATGGTTTCATGATTTAACATTGAAGCACATTTAAATATTTTCTTCCGTAGTACATAATCTCTATTTCCTATGGCTTTTGCTTATGACTTTGCCACTGTTTCTCTTTGGTACTTAAGACTATTCTGCAAAGGATTCAGAAACTAGCCATGTTTCCTGATCAAGAGGAAAGAACTTTCAAGAAATTTTGTATGAAACAGTGATAGCCTTTTGCATATTTGTTCTCATTCTTTGATGGACTTAATCCAGAATTCTCTGTAAACAGGGAAGCACCACAGTAAATTTGCATTGAAATTGGACTTTTTTACATGCAGCTAGTCACAAATGACATTTTTCTGCTCTGATTTCTGACAAATTTTTGGCAATGTAAAAGAAAGGCAAGATCTGAATGTCAGAAAATAAAATACTTAGAATTATCTAATTGATTAGCCCCATTTTTGACAAAAATTTCAGTTCTCAAAATATTCTTACTACAAACCTCTATTAATTGGAATGGCAAGATGGTTCAGTGGGTAAAGTCACTGGGCACCATCCTTGACAACCTAAGATCAAGCCCCAGGAACGACATGGTGGAAAGAGAGAACCAACTTCTTACCTCCATATTTGAGCTGTGGGACTCACACTCCCACATACATAAACATTCAATAAGTAAGGAGCTAGGGAGGTGATTCAGTGGTTACAAGCATTTGCTGTTCTTCCAAAGGAACCAAGTTTGGGTCTCAGCACCCACAACCCTCTGTTACTCCAGTTTCCGGAGATCTGATAATCTTTTCTGACTTCCACAGGTACCAGGCATGCACATGGTGCAGACAGACAGATATGCAGGCAAAACATCCACATACAAAAAAATAAAAAAAATTTAAAAACTTTAAGTAAATGTAAGAAAAGTGGGAAAATTCTATTCATCAATAGAAAAACATACTTACATAAATACTTTCACACTTGTACATAAGACACAAATTATTTTCAACATCCTTAGTCATCAGAGAAATGCAAATCAAAACAACTCTGAGATTCCATTTTACACCTGTAAGAATGGCCAAGATCAAAAACACTGATGATAGCTTATGCTGGAGAGGTTGTGGGGTAAAGGGAACACTTTTGCATTGCTGGTGGGAATGCAAGCTGGTACAACCCCTTTGCATGTCTGTGTAGCAATTTCTCAGAAAATTAGGAAACAACCTCCCTCAAGACCCAATAATACCACTTTTGGGTATATATCCAAAGGATGCTCAGTCGTGCCACAAGGACATGTGCTCAACTATGTTCATAGCAGTTTTGTTTCTCAGAGCCAGAATCTGGAAACAACCTAAATGCCCCTTGATAGAAGAATGGATAAGGAAAATGTGGTACATTTACACAATGGAGTACTACACAGCAGAAAAAATAATGACATCTTGAATTTTGCAGGAAAATGGATGGAGCTAGAAAGCATTATTTTGAATGAGGTAACCCAGACAATCATCACATGTACTCACTCATAGGTGGTTTTTAAACATAAGGCAAAGAAAACCATCTTACAAACCACAATCCCAGAGAACTGAGGCAACAATGAGGACACTAAGAGAGACATAGATCTAATCTACAAGGGAAGTAGAAAAAGACAAGATCTCCTGAGTAAATTGGGAGCATGGGGACCTTGGGGGAAGTATTGAAGGGGGGAGCGAAGAGGCAGGGAGTGGAGCAGCGAAAAATGTAGAGCTCAATAAATATCAATTAAAAAAATGAAAAGGATAACCAGAATAAAGCTGTATATGACCTAAAAACCCCACAAATTATTATATAATGTACAATGTAAATTCACATGCAATACATATTTATACTATAGAAAATCAAAACTTTTTAATTCTTAAATCTGGATTATAAGTTTTGTTTTAGTTGGACAATGGTGGCACATGCCTTTAAACCCAGTACTTGGGAGGCAGAGGCAGGCAAATCTCTATGAATTCAAGACCAGCCTGGTTTACAGAGTGAGTTTCAGGATAGCCGAGGCTATACAGTGAAACTCTGCCACAAAAAAACAAAAGAAACAAAAAACAAAAAAAACCAAATAAATGTTTGTCTCAATATTATACTTTTAGATATGTCCTGGAACTTGTGAATAATTTTAAGGCAGGAGAATCAAATTTCTAGCAAGGTCGAGTTCAGCTAGAGCTATGAATAGGAGACCATGCCCCATCCACCTCTCAAAAGAGGAAAATCTATCTTCAAAAACAAAATTTAAAAAATAATGGTTGAGTCGGGCAGTGGTGGCACGCATTTTTAATCCCAGCACTTGGGAGGCAGAGGCAGGCAGATCTGTGAGTTCGAGGCCAGCCTGATCTACAAGAGCTAGTTCCAGGACAGGCTCCAAAGCTACAGAGAAACCCTGTCTCGAAAAAACTCCACAAAAAATAATAATGGCTGAAACTGTCATCTCTCAATTCAGTCACCCAACTGCGTACCCTGGGAGAGCTTTAATAAGATTGATGTATTCACATTATTCCCATGCACGCATAGCTTTCCAGGAACATCTATCTCTATTTAAATAGACAGCAACACAAACATAAATATCTAGCCAAGTATAGTGCCTCAGTTCAGTAGTCCCAGCCTGAGGAGGCAGAAACAGTACTGCAGCAAACTTAAGGCCAGCCCGATCTCCATAGACACTTTCAGGTCAGCTAGAGCTACATAGTGAGACTCTGTCTCAAACACATATAAATATACTTACTAGAAATGTCCCCTTTCACATACATACACTAATAGAGACAATGGTAAAAAACACAGCTTGACCTGCGCCTATAGCAGCTCATGGACTCTGGATCAACATTAGAGAGCCTCCATGGTACCAAGTTAGGCCCTCTGCATTCGTGTGAGTTGTATAGCTTGGTCTCTTTGTAAGGGACCTAGCAGTGAGATCAGGACCTGTTCTTGGTGCTTAGCTGGCTTTTGGAGACCTGTTCCCCATGCTGGATTACCTTGCCCAGCCTTGATGCAAGGGGAGAGCTTGGTCCTGACTCAGCTTGATGTCCCATGCTTTGCTAAAGCCCATGGGAGGCCTGTCCCTTTCTGAATGTAGATGGAGGAAAGAGGGGGACTTGGATGAGAAGAGGGAGGGGAAACTGTGGTTGGTATGTAAAATAATGAAAAAAAAATACTATTTAAGTAGAAAAAAGCAGCTTGAAAAATGTGAACATGCATATAGATGCATACATCTACACACATTTCTTGTTAAAACTGCACGCAATCGTTACTTTAGTCTTCATCAGTACCTTACACAACTGGCATATATTCCTATCAGTAATATATTTTCCTGTGGTTGAAACTTTACTTCTTAAGACTCTTAAGAAAATGGTAAGGTATGCGGTAAGCAACACCCAGTGAGAAGAAATACCAATTTAAAACAAAATGTACCATGTATCACACATAATCTTTTCCTTATACACATGTATTTCATTTATATAAATGTCTTCTTCCCATTTCCAGATGAACAACATACATTATTCATTTTGATGCCATTCTAAATAGACTTTGTTTCTATATTTCTCTATGACGAGGGATGTGAAGTCACGATTCTTTTCTTCAAACCACAGAGTGCTGGGATTACCATCTGGCTTTTGATACTGGTTTTTAGACACATCTACTCCACTAGAAGACATAACCAGGCTCCAGACCTCTGGGTGTACTTGAGACCCCAAACCGTGTTATAATGGTTCACCTTGGATTTTTCAGACACAATGATATTACATAAAGACCTTCTAACTCTTGGCGCAAGGGGCAGGTGAAGGAAAAGGCAAAAAGAATTCTTAAAAATGTGTAGTCATTTGAGTATTTTCCCCAGAGGTAGACCTAATGGTCACACATCAGGACTTCCAGCCCGCGAGGGTCCACTCTAAATTCCTCTTAGAGTGTCATTCTAGGATAGAATCAAATGTTTAGACAAAAATGTAGCTAAAGATATTTAAAACACAAATCAGTAGGCATTTAGATGTGAGAAGACTCCCAAAGACATAGCCCTCTAACATGCTGAACTCCCATGCTGATGGAGTTGTGGGTGTGGCCAAAATCTAGGGATTGCCTTCTCGCAAGGGAACATCCCAAGATGCCCAGGAAGCCGAACCCGTATAGCACAAAAGTATAGCCGTAAGCCACGCCAATAATCGCAAAACTGTCGTACTGCCAAGCAAGGAAAGTTCGCGTAGCAGGGCTCAGATGTACACGGACCACGGAATCAACGCATCAGGCTGCAGGAAATTAAAATGGTTCTGGTTCCGTTTATTTAATGTAAGAGCTTCCCTGTGGGATTTTTTCTTGTTCTTTTTTGCTAGTCGGCAAGGGTTCCCTCTAAGTTCTTCCTTCTTTAGGTGGTGGTACTTGAGAATAAAATCAGTTTCCAGGTCCTTAGGGCCTGGGTCTTTGGAGAATCTGAGTAGTTCCAACTTAGAGCTTCTTAAAATTCTCTACTTTTCTAATTCTCCCCCACCTCTAGGTCTCATGAAAAGTAATTTCAATGGGCTATACTGTACAGAACCCATTTCCGCGTGATGGCGGTAGAGATCTTTTTATACCTGCTGGAGCACTACACCCGCCCTTCGCATCTGACTACAAGCTTGCCAGAAACAATTTCTGCCTTTCTATTGTCATTCTTCAGGTGGTGGTACTCCTCGAGAATAGAATCAATTTCCAGGTCCTTAGGGCCTGGGTCTTTGGAAAATGCTAGGAGGCCCGTCTTAGAGCTTCTTATAATTCTCTACTTTTCTAATTCTCCCCCACCTCTAGGTCTCAGGAAAAGGAATTTCAATGGGACAGAATATACAGAACCCGTTTCCGCGTGAAACAGATCTTTCTGTACCTGCTGGAGTGCTGCACCTGCCCTACGCGTCTGAAAAAAAAAAAGAAAAACAAAACAAAATGCAATTGAATACATGCGTGCCAGGAACAATTTCGGCCTCTATATTGTCATTCTTTAGGTGGTGGTGCTGGAGAATAGAATCAATTTCCAGGTTTTCAGGGCCTGGGTCTTCGGAGAATGTAAGTAGTTCCAATTTAGATCTTCTTAAAATTCTCTATTTTTCTGATTCTTCCCCACCCCTAGGGCTTCTGGGGAGGAAATTTCCATTGCACAGGATGTACAGAACCCATTCCTGCATGATGGCAGTAGAGATCTTTCTATCCCTGCTGGAGCACTGCACCAGCCCTTCCTGTGTGGGAAAAAAACTGACCTGAATACAAGAGTACCAGGTACAATTTCTACCTCTATATCACCTAGCTTGCTGGGACCAACTCACAGCTTTGCATTTTTTGTCTCTTGGCTTGTAAAAATGAAATTGTTACTTCCTGTACATGTTTTATTTTTCATTCTACGTTGTTTAGAGGGTTAGAGTTCATGGTGGAACAAAGGCCTGGCTACAAACACAGCTAAGAGCATATATCTGGGTCCAAAATCAAGACAGAGTACACAATGGGAATGGCAGGAACCTTTCCAAACCTCTAGTGACATACCTCCTGGCTCAGTTGGCACTACATTTGTCTTCTGGTGTCATGCAGAGTACCTTCCTGTAACAAAGAGGATAGAAGACAGGCATGAAGGCTGTGTAGGACATCTTCATGTCATGTTCAATGAGTTGTGTTTGTGTTGTCATCAGCAATGGATCTTGCTGTCAGTTTGTGAAGAGCAGCAGCCTGTTGTCTTGGCAACAGCCATAGATGTTTGGGTATTCCCATGGAATCCCTTTGGCCAACAGCTCATTTAGATGTAACTCAACCCAGTACTGAAAGTTTCATTTGGTGACAAGAGATGGCCAGTTGGGACTCTGTCGCACCCATTATCCTCTAGAACAACAGAGACAATAAGAGCTCCTAGCCATAAAGAATTGTTTGGCCCAAGCCTGACCATTCTGTTCCACTTGCTGAAATAATATGCCTGAGCATCAAAAACAACTCACACTGCCCCCCATTAAACCACACACCCACGAATAGCTCTAACTTCCCGGTAGTTACCCACATATATGTAGATACACCTTTCCCTCCAGCTCCTCTACATGCACTCATCCTTCATCGCGCAGTAGTTTGAGGCCCCTCCCCTTTATAGCAAAGCATCCACAGCCTGTTCATATCTAGTCTGTCTGCTTCTCTGCTTCATTTTTCTTACACTTTGAAAGTTCCTAAAACGAACAAAATACTTAAAACAAGCTAAATAGTCAAAATCCAAACTACCTTCAGAGACCTGAAAGCAAGCGCACAAAGAATACCAAAAATGTGGCTAAAGAAATTTAAAACACAAATAGTGGGCATTTACAGGTGAGAATGACCCCCAAAGACATACAGACCTCTAGCAAGCTCTTCTCGCAAGCCGGTGGGCTGTGGCCGATATCTAGGAGTTGACTTCTCTCCAGGGAATAGTCCAAGATGCCTAGGAAGCCGTACGGCACAAAGGTGTAGCCGTAACGCACGCCGGTTAATCGCAAAACTGTCGTACAGCAAAGCGCGCGAGCAAAGTTCGCGTACGGAAAAAGTAAACAGGGCTCCAGAGCCTGATGGTTTCAGTGCAGAATTCTACCAGAACTTGAAATAAGAGCGAATACCAATACTCCTGAAATTGTTCCACACAATAGAAACAGAAGGTACATTGCCAAACTCTTTTTACGGGGCAACAGCTACCCTGGTACCTAACCACACAAAGATGCAACTGAAGGACCCCAACCAATTTTTCATAACGAACTGGATGAATTGGGTAATGGGACAGATTCTTCCTCCCCGCTCCCCCCCGCCCCCACAGGACAGGAGGGCTAGCAATTATCAGAACTGGTCACAGTCCTGGGCAGGAAGGCTAGCAATTATCCGGACCAGTCACATTCTTCTAAACAGATGATTATCAGAACCGGTCATAGTGAATGATTACCAGACTGTAAACTGAGTCACGATGGAACAGGCAGCTTGTCACGTATTCAAGGTTTTTCTGGGAATAGGCTGAACTATGTTAATTTCATTCTGGGTTGAAGATCTAGACCAATCCCAATTGTACCCGTACCCCATATTATA
>PVIU01018994.1:0-37573 GCA_004026605.1 Ondatra zibethicus | reverse complement strand
GACTCAGGACACTGATGCACCTTACAGGACTCGGGACACTGATGCACCTTACAGGACTCAGGACACTAGTGCACCTTACAGGACTCAGGACACTGATGCACCTTACAGGACTCAGGACACTGATGCACCTTACAGGACTCAGGACACTGATGCACCTTACAGGACTCAGGACACTGATGCACCTTACAGGACTCGGGACACTGATGCACCTTACAGGACTCGGGACACTGATGCACCTTACAGGACTCAGGACACTGATGCACCTTACAGGACTCAGGACACTGATGCACCTTACAGGACTTAGAAAGAACAGGAAGATTTAGGACTTAGCCAGGTGTGTGGCAGCACAAACCTTTAATTCCAATGCTCAGGAGGCAGAGGCAGGCAGAGCTCTGTGAGTTCAAAGCTGGGTGGATCTCTGTGAGTTCCAGACTGCTGCAAAGTGAGACCTTATCTCAAAACAAAATAAAGCAAAGCAGAAAAGTTATAAAAGTCAGGCTGTTTTTCTCCAAAGTCACACAAGCTCTGAACAAACCACGGGGAGAGGGGCTCTTTGTTAAAAGTGCCTGAAACCTGAACAGGGAGCCCCAAGAGTGTGGCTCCATGAGCTGTCACCCACGCTGGCATGGCCCTCTTGGTTCTAAAGCTGCCTCCACCCACATTCCCACAGGAACCCCAGTAAACTCACTGCTTCCCAACGCGAGACCAGGATGAAGCCACTTCTTTGGTCAAATGTTTGTCCATGTTTTTCCCAGGAAAAGCCACACAACAGGGTGATAATTCTTTTTTTGGGGGTGGGGGGGGTTTCAAGACAGGGTTTCTCTGTGGCTTTGGAGCCTGTCCTGGAACTAGCTCTTGTAGACCAGGCTGGCCTTGAACTCACAGAGATCCACCTGCCTCTGCCTCCTGAGTGCTGGGATTAAAGGTGTGCACCACCACCACCCGGCCCAGGGTGATTATTCACATCCAGTTCAGACAGCAAATGCAACAACTTTAGAAATTAAACTCACTATTTGAACAAAGAGTTTTATTTTTGAAACAAACTGGCCTTAGACTGTTAATCCTCCTGCCTCAGCTTTCCTAGTGCCGGAATTAAAGGACTGAACTTTTGGTAAAAAGTGGATCAAAACTTTTTCTTCACAAATAAATTCTCAAGATTCAAATCACATTTTTTTGGTTAATTTTTATAGTCATTTTATCCCTAATTTGATATAAAGCATTTATTCAAGGGGCTGGCAAGATGGTTCAGTGGTTAAGAGCACTGGCTGCCCTTTCCAGAGGACCCAGGTTCAAACATTCCCAGCACCCACATGGCAGCTCACAACTGTCAGTAACTCAGTTCCAAGGAATCTGACACCCTCACACCAATTTGCATAAAATTAAATAAATTTTTTTAAAAAAAGAATTTATTCAAGTAGCTGCTAAGATTAATGTCACTATTTAAAAACCATACAAATTCCTGAAAATAGCCTTTTATGATTAAAAGGTTAGCAGTTCAAAAAGCGACTGGTTTTAAATTTTTTTAAGCAAAGGAAGTAGGCATGCTAACAGCTTAGCCATTAAATTGGAGTCCAATTGGCTTATTTTAGTCATTTCACTGCAGCAAAATTTCCAAGTGAAATAAAAGACTACAAGATGGATCATGTACTTTGGAGTTTTATAATAATGGAAAAAATCCTTCCTCATTCATAATTTGGTTTGTCACATAAGTTGTCCTGGTGTGGGATCTAAATAGTAGTTTTTAAATTGCCTAACACTCCTGTATGGCTTAAAATGAATCTCAACAGACTGCCTGTCCCTCCAAACACACCTAAGCTGTGAAAGAAAGCTATGCCAAGCAATGGTGAAAGAGGCCATATGCAGAAGACGTGAGGACTGCCAAAGCTGTCCCACAAAGGCTAAACCTTTCCACCAGGTCACTGAGACACAGGGGCTGTGACTCAGCCAAGTCTTGTCAAAAGAGCCTCAGCTCCAAAACTGAATCAACTTTAGCACTGTATAGCCTTCAGCAGTCATGGCTACAAATAAATGACACATCGCCATGGAAACCAACAAAATGCCTATCCATTTTGCTTTACAGATGTAATTTAGACACCTGAAAACTAGCATTCTGTGGAACTCTTTGTACTCCTGAACCCTCATCATGCCCAGTGACTAATAAGTCCAGAGAAAATGCTATAAAATAATAACCATAGGGAAAATGGCAGGGTGAAGTTTGTCTGAAGGTCCCCAGGATCTGGCGAGCAGGAACACTGAACAGACAAGCGGCGTGACACTGTCCTCATGCATCTCTACAGAGTGTGACTTCTAAAGGTCGGGAGAAGAAAATGCTAATGACTTGACGTGGAGGGGTCCTCTCATTTTCTGTAGGAGCTGACACTCATTACTGCTGACAGCAGTCCTGGCAGACAATATGGAAACAGCGATGACGTTTTTAAACTGTAGTTGTTTCCCTCTACAAATAAAAATGTCCATAGAAGTTGGTGTCTGAGGAACAAAGCCCAGCTCCCGAGATCCTCTTGGGCTACTGATGCCACCACAGCGCAAGTGCTGAAAGCCTGTGACACAAATGGCAAGGGGGAGATTCACGGGCAGGAGCCTCTGCAGCCAGTCAAGTCCATAAATAAGGCTGCCCCAGGACTCACAGGCTCTACCCATCATGTGCAGCCTCAGCGGGGCAGCTGGAACCCTGCTGCTTCTGCCACTTTTAGCCAATTGTTGGTGACGATCAACAACCATCAGGTCCTAATGACTGTCAAGGTCTTTCAGGCCACACAACACACAAAGAGAAACATGTGCCTCTTCCAGCATCCCGGTTTATTTTCCCCAGCTTCTGACAATGGGTAAGGAGGGCTGAGCAGAGAAAAATGGCACATTTCTGGGAACAAGTACCTCATCTATATCTTACAAAAGCACCCCCAGAGGTGACTTTTCTCTTGAAAGGTGAGTTATTCAGGACTCAGAGAAGTTGGGAGTTCTGCCCAATATCACGCAGCCATTTAGGCTAAATAGAGAAATTTAGGCTAAATCCGTATGTCTCCTAGATCTTCAGTACCCTGCACTGTCAGCAGGTAGAAACGCAACAAGTTCTCAGCAGTTGACTGGAACACTCCTGAAGAGGAGGACCCAACAACAAGGATCTAGGATCAAAACACTAAGTTCACCTATCTGAACTAAAAAAGTTTTAAATGCTTATTTTAAATGTTACATAGTGCTTGTTAGATAATTAGTGAATACATTTCTGGAAATTATATACAACACTTACCAAGTGTTGAAGAGATACACTCCCACTTCCAGGATTAAAATCCTATAATCTATCAGCAATAGATGTGTATGAACATGTACGATAAGGACAGTCATTGTAGGGTGTGTGGAAGACTGAAAACATCCAAGTGAGAAAAATACCTAAAATCATACTCTAAGAAACTGAAAAATAAATTGCACACATAATAATCACTAATGGCGATGATGCAGAAAGACGCCATAACTATCATCACGTAAAACACAAAGTAAGTTGTTACATGTATCACAAGTCACAAAAAATGACCTGCAAAATATATAAAAACATGCTATATTTTTAGGAGCCTTTCTTCATTTTTAACTGGTTATATAAAAAATAATCAGACTATTAATTCATAGTCTTTTTCTAGATAGAACTTAAGTCAGCTGTTTATGCTTACAATATAAATATTAAACATTAACATGAAATTATTTTATTAAACTTTGGTCATCTAGTCAAAAAAAGGAAAGTTTTAAAATCTTTTCAGATTTTTAATCCATGCCTGTATCTCATTATACATTTTCTGCATGTGTGATAAAAAGATCATAGGCTTTCTGGTTAATTAATACTCCCAGTCTAAAAATAGCAATGCTATGCATCCTCATGTTTAAAACTTTGGAAAAAAAAAGAGAGAGAAGTGCATGGATACACGGAGACATACTGCCCTCTGCTGAAGATGTAACTGCAGGCTGGCAGATAAAATGTCTACATCACTGCGTGTGCAGCACCAGACACTGCTGGGTGCCGTAGAGTTCTCCTAAGAGAACAAAGTTCCTTCTGTGCTTGAAAACACAGACTTCAAAGAAAGGAAGTAATACAGCAGCAGGCGCGAGACTCTCTGGTGCTATCACTATGATTACAGTCATCCTCTTACAAAGAAAATTAGCTACTCCCCCTTTTATAGAACTCAAAAGCATATTCAGCTATACTAGGCATAGAAAATAGTTTATAGATCCTCTTTCACGGGACTGTGTTTCAAATATGGTTATTTCTCAAGTTAAAGAACCTGACTAGTCGAGCCGGGCAGTGGTGGTGCACGCCTTTCATCCCAGCACTCGAGAGGCAGAGGCAGGTGGATCTCTGTGAGTTCAAGGTCAGCCTGGTCTACAAGAGCTAGTTCCAAGACAGGCTCCAAAGCTACAAAGAAACTCTGTCTCAAAAAACCAAAAAAATAAAAAATAAAAAAAAGAACCTGGCTAGTCAGTATGCACCAATACCTGTGAATGACTGGGACATATCCCACCGTGACCACAAGCCAGACTTGAAGAAGCCTGATGCCCAGACTACTGTGCAATCGGGGACATCTTTAGGACTAATGGCTCAATCTCTTCTTGGTGACTCCAAATGATTTTCCTTTTTAAGCAGATTAGTTACACACTGTACAGAATCTCTGCGTGTTGATTCTATTCTTCTGTAAGCAACTGTGGGACAGGAACATTGATCCTAAAGCAAAACTGAAGGATGCTACTGAGCAGTGCTTGTCACTAAGAGTGCCTGGCATGCTGGGCTGTGCCTCCTAGAACCATCGCTTGTCTCTAAGATAGCCTGGTATGCGGTGCTATGCTCCCTGGAACCGTCTGGGTGGGCTCTGTATTAATCAAGTTAGTCACCGAGATCTGTGTAATGCATATTCACACCTCACAACGTGTAAAACAAACCACAGGACTTTCAGAGAAGAATACCAATTAAGCATTTCTAAAGGAAATAGCTTTTCAGGTTTCAAGCCAACACTTAAACAAGCGTAAAAATCTAGTTGTATAGTAAAGACACATGTTTGTTTAGAAACAACAGAATCTAGACATCTATAAAAAAGAAGAGATCTGGAATTTCCTAAGATGTCCTTGCTTCATGAACTGGGACCTGGAACATATTGTGGGATATTTGTACAGTGTGCAAAGATTTATTTGCTGTTACTGGTGGAATGAAGAGCTGAGTGGCCAATATCTGGACAGCAAGGTCAGGTGGGACTTCCAGGGACTGAGGACTCTGGGAAGAGGAGAGGCAGAGTCAGCAGCCAGACGGAGAGGAGACAGGAAGTACAAGATGAAAGAAAGTAGGCAAAATATAGATTAATATGAATTGGTTAATTTAAGTCATAAGAGCTGTGGGAAAATCTTAGCTAAGGCCAAGCTAAGCTCATTGATTTCATAATCAATAATCAATGAGCAGTCTCCGTGTACTCATTTGGAAGCTGGCTGGTGGGAAAGAAAAGACTATGGCATCCAACATGGGGGTGCGAATATCCAAACGTAGCGCCTGAGAAAGATAAGTTCTGGACAAGAAGCGGGATGTAGACTCCTAGTCCTTCAGTCTCTCGGGTGGGCAGGTGCTCCGCGGCACACAGAGATGGCTGGAGCCAGCCGCCAGCACCACGTGCAGCACTGTGCACTAGGCTGAGCTGTGCTGCAGCTGACACGGCAGCTGAAGACTTGTCTCGGGCAGAGAACGCTGCAAGCACTTAGTAAAGTCAGGTCCAGACCAAATAAGCCTCTGAACAGAAAGAGTATGCTTAAAGATGTGCTTAGATGCTAAAGAAAGAAAAGAAAATGGGTATAGACAGTCAAAAAATAGTTTAAAAACAATAAAGTCTTTAAAAAGTAAAGTAATATAAAAAAGTAAGCCATGTAAAGGTGGAAAATATTGTAACGGGGAGTTTGGGCCTTCTAGGGTGCTCTGTCAATTCTGAATGTTTGGAATGCTAGTGCACAGAGAAGAGCGGCTGCTGAGAGACACTGGCTTGTGGAAGGGACCGCTGAACTAAACCAGCCTGGAGACTTTAGGAATGCCTTAGCTTTAAAATAAGAACATGACACCCACATTCCCAAGAGGTTCAAGTGTGTGGTTTTTGGTCATTCAGTGGATTGTGAATGTTTGTCATCATTTAGGTGATTGGTTGTATATTGTTACTGGTCATGGTAAGGGAGGAAACTAAGCAAACGGCATTAGATTCAAGGATCTCATTCTGAGAAGAAAAAAGGGGGATATAGGATAGGATAAAAGGGTAGATTATTGAATTTACTTTCAAATTAAAAGGGCAAAGACTAATTTCATATATTTTACATTGGTATGTGTTTTTGTATAGTGATATAAATTTAAAGCTATTTTTGTTATACTGTATACATGTTTCTACTCTTATATGAGTTATTTTTATATAGTGATACAAATCTAAGGTTATTTTGTTATACTGTATATGTTTCTACTCTTGTTTAAGGTATTGTACCTATACAGCTCATTTAACAATTTAAAGTAAATTAGTCCTTGAAAGTTATTATTACAAGCTATATAGGATAAGTAAGAAACATAGGTTAGTAGTTAGTCATCTAACAATCACATTTATAGCCATTTTTAGGTATTTTTCAAGGTCAAACATATATTCTAGATAGATAGATGGTCTTCTAACACTTCAGAGACCTACAGAATATGACATTTAAGATGCTTTCATAACATAAGGCCTTTTCTTGACAATGAGACACATTTGTTCCTGGCAGCACCAAATTACTTCAAGAAAGGATTAAGCATTGAAGACCTCCACACGAAGTTTGCTTTCACTGGTGGCAAAGTTAAGCACTGGGCAAAGACACTGCCTTGCCTCAACTGATGACTATCAACACGCATGCTATCCAAATCAGACAAGCAAGACACAAAATAAGGCAACTGCCAAACTTTGCCAAAGCAAGGTAGGGCTGTCCTTCAAACTTTCTGCTTTACAAAAAAGTCTGTCAGATATTCTAGGCCTATAGGCCAAACATGTATGCCCCAACATTACAGAGGAACCTTGGTTAACTGTCCAAGCAGCCAGTTGTTTCTGTCATTTCTATGGTTTTTGAAGTTGCTTGCTCTATATTTCCTGTTTAATCAGGTAATATTATATCCTCAGGTCTCTGCGGGAGTTGAAGACAAGATATAGTTACAATTTTCCTTGTTTTCAAATTCATAAAAGAAAATTACATAAGACATATAAAGTGTATAAGGTTGAGAGACATACAGCTTAAATAGTTTATCTAAAAAATGTTTTGAGGTCTAAAAAGATAGTTTTGAGTTGGTAATAAAAGTTAAGATAGAAAGTAAATTTAGTACAAAACTTTGGACTAAGATAGGATAATACAGTACTTTCTCCAAATTTGTGAAATACAAATGAAGTGGACATTGTGAATGTAATTGTTACCTGATAACTGTTCCTATGGACACTGTGAATGTAACTGTTACCTGATAACTGTTCCTATGGACACTGTGAATGTAATTGTTACCTATGGACACTGTGAATGTAACTGTTACCTGATAACTGTTCCTATGGTATAAATTTTACTATGTTAGAGTTAAAGCCTTTCCTTTTTATTTAGACAAAATAGGGGAAATGTGGGATATGTGTAAACTGTGTGAAGATCTATTTGCCGTGACTGGTATAATAAAGAGCTGAATGGCCAATCACTAGACAGGAAGAGGTTAGGCAGGACTTCCAGGGACAGAGGACTCTGGAAAGAAGAAAGGCAGTGTCGGCAGCCAGATGGAGAGGAGACAAGAGGTTGGAGAGGAAAGCAAGGTAAAACGTCACAAGGCAAAATGTAGATAACATGAATGGGTTAATTTAAGTTGTAAGAGTGGATGGGACAACCCTAAACTCAGTCCAAGCATTTATAACTAATAAGCAGTCTCCACGTAGTTATTTGGGAGCTGGCTGGTGGGACACAAAAAGATTCGTTACAGGAATAGGTGGAAAAGTCTGTTAATAGGTCTGTGTAATGGCTAATCCCCACTGTCGCCCTCATGAGATTTAGAATCACCACAGAGACAGGCTTCTGCGCATGCTGTGGGACCTGCCTTGATTAGCTTATTGAGATAGGAAGACATGACCACTCAGTGACAGCATGCCCTGGGCTGCAGTCCTGCATTTTATGAAAGATCGTGAGCTGAGCATGGGCTTCCCCTTCTCTGCTTCCTGACCACAGGTGCACTGTGACCAGCTGCCTCAGGCCTCTGCCATGCTGGTTTTTGTGCCACGATGAACTGTGAGGCAAAACAGACCACTTTGTCCCGGATGCTGCTTTTGTCATTTGGTATCTTACCATGGCAACAGAGGAGAAACCAAGTCTGCACGTACAACGGTTACACCATACCCAAGATGCAAATTACAGAACCAAAAACAGAGCTGAGAGAAATAATCTACACTGCACACATCAACAAAACAGGCCGATTTCTACTCATGAATATGTAAACTACCCCTTGAAAGGCTCATGAGAAACTGATAGTGGGATCTCTAGGTAGCATGCTTTATAGTTAAGAAGAGGGTGGAGAAAGGCTTATTCATGACTATACCCTTCTACACTCCTAAAAAAAAAAAAAAAAAGCTGAAAGATTAATATACAACTTATACAAACCTTCCTATTCCTAGAATCCCTTACCTGCCCAATTCTACCTTACCTAATTCTATATAGAAAAAGAAAAAAAAAAAAATGGTGAAGGTGCTACTGCCAAACCTGATGAACTGAGTTCATACAGAATCCACATGGTGGAGAGAACTGACTTCTACCAATCCTCTGGCCTACACACACACATACACACACATCATACATACACACACACATACAGACACACACACACACACACACACATACACAAACACAAACAGGCATACACATACACACATACAGACATACACACACAATGGAGTGTACATTCATACATATATACATGTCAACAGTCACACACATGTACACAGAAACAAATAAAATGTGATAAAAATTTTAATTTTTCATCATCATAATAATTTAATTTAGATAGAAATCCTTCCAGTGTTCAGGAAGAGAGCTGCAGCCTTACCTTGAATATGATGACGATGGGTATGTCTTCAGACAAGGTGTTGTGCCTCAGATAAAACCGCCCTTGCTTCACAGCCATGTTGGTTCTGCTCTTCTTCTCATGGGTAGAGCTATGAAGAAACACAGGCCAGTTAAACTGCATCCCTACCCAGTAACTCCAATAGCAAAGATCATTACCCAGTTGGGTTCAGCTGTTCAACAAGCAAAATCACCCCTAATTAATTGGTTTTCAAAGTTACACAAGTTCCTGCCCCTTCTGTGAACACTTAAAAGCACTACAACTGTTTCTCCATCTTCAAGAATATGGTGGAAATATTGTAGATGAAAGACTGCCTTTCACCCTTTGACCAAATTTCCCTTCCCTTTCCCCTTGTGTGTTGCTGGCTGGTTTGTGAGGAAGGGTCTTGTGTCCAGGCTGGCCTTGAACTTGCTATGGAAGGATGATCTCAAACTCCTGCTCCTCCCTCCACCTCCTGAGTGCAAAGATTACAGCTGTGTGCCACAGTGCCCAGTTTTTAACTTATTCTATCTGAATTACTTTGATCCAATGGAGGACATATATTCATGACTGATTTTTTTTGACGAGAAAAATCTCAAAATGTGGCAGACTACATTCTAAGAAGAAATGAATTTTAAAATTAGTAATCCAAAAGAGTTGCCCACAATATCAGCACACAGTGAAATGAAAAGTCCTCATTTAGCTCCTTCTATAGGTGTCTCTGTAAGGAGAACCCTAACAGACTACTATACATTGCAGAAGCTCTGTCCGACCATAACAGTAGCACACACTGATTTACCTACTGCACTGCTGTCATGTGGCACACAAGTTCTAATCTCCACACGATAGTACACACTGAGAGCTCCCTCTAAGTCACCTATGAGGAAACTGAGACTTAGAGAAGCTATGTGACTACCCACTGTGGTGTCACACACAGAAAACACCTTCAGGATTAAATCCAGAATGCTCTGGTTCCAAAACTCTCTACAGTTGAAAGAGAAGGGTGCTGAGGACTCTCACAATCAAGGAGACCCCGAGCTTAGCATGAAATAGAAACAATATCATTTGTCCTGAATTAAGACATATAATAGACCACAGAAACTGACTGGTTCCTATTAAGTCCTGGGTAAGCAGAAGTGGCCATTACTATGAGCTGCCTCTCCACTGGAAAGAAGCCTACAGTACTCTGCTATAAGTGACTCAGGCCACAGAAGAGAGACTACAGCACCCTCTGCTATAGGTGACTCAGGCCACAGAAGAGAGACTACAGCACCCTCTGCTATAGGTGACTAAGGCCGTAGAAGAGAGACTACAGCACCCTCTGCTATAGGTGACTAAGGCCGTTGAAGAGAGACTACAGCACCCTCTGCTATAGGTGACTCAGGCCGTAGAAGAGAGACTACAGCACTCTGACGTCTCACCTAGGCTACACTCTTCCTGCCCGCATAACCCTCGAGTTCCAGATCACATGAGAACAGGAGCTGCCCAAGTCCTACAGGTGTCACTGCAGATGACAGGTGCATCTGAAGAAAGCTGTGCTGGACAGCTAACAACAGCATGCAATATTATACATCAAACAGTCCTTACTTACAAAAAACCCAAAAAGGAGTATGAAAACCTTGAAGAGTGCTTTTGTGTTTTTTCCTTAAGTTGCTTTAATGCTATAAATAAGGTACACAACTTAAATTAACCAGTGCCTTCCCAAATGCCACCTTCATTTCCAACATTGAAATCAATATTGTGTTTACAGACTTATACAACAGATGAGTTTTAAATATACTGTGTACTATTGAAAGAAATACTGTCCCCACCACATGAGAAGGCACCCACCCACTATTGCTGAAATGGTTAATATTTTGAAAAACACCATCTGTCCCATACCTGGTAACTGACGCCCCAACGGCCCCTTTCCTATCGGCCTCCACAATGATCCTGTTCTTGGAAAGCTGCTCTTGGATAAGAATGACTTTTTCGACGCCTTTAACAATGAAGTAGCCACCTGCCCAAGGGAACAAGAGAAGCTCAGCACCTCTTCTGCAGCCGCTGTGAACAGGTGGCGTGGTCTCCAGAGGACCAGGCTACACTGGCCCTGAACGCCTGTGCCTGCCTCTCAAGCGCTCAGATTACACTGGGTGCCTAGGATCATTTGCTTCAGGCACCAGCAACCGTGCCCTTGAAGGGGCTGCTGACACTGTTCTGTGAACCAACAACGGTATCAGCACATGGTTTTACTGAGAGATACACCTCCTGAAGACAGAGAGTGTATCTGATTGGTCAGTTGCCCTGGTTAGTCTTGTCAAGCTGACACGCTGGAAAGAGGGGAGCCCAACTGATGACTTGCCTCCATCATTTTGGCCTGGTGGGCATGTCTTTGGGGCACTGTCTGGATTGCCAACTGATAGAGGACGGCCTAGCCCACTGTTCCCTCCCTACACAGAGGGGCCTGGGCCATAAGAAATAGGAACATAAGCCGAGGAGCAAGCCCACCAACAGTGTTCCCTCATGGTTTCTGGTTTAGCGCCTGAACTAGCTACTCTCAATGAGGGATTATGACCTGGAAGAGTAGTAAATCTCTCAAGTGGCTTTTGCTATGTTCACCAAAGCCACCGAACAGGACAAAAAAATTAGGATGGGTGTTTCTGTGGTGGACCTGACCATGATGGTTTGAGGGGACTTGTTCTGTGGATGCTTGGAAGGTAAGAATACAGAAAAGGCAGACGATGGGGGCCTGGCGTGTAAGGACTCAGAGGGAAGCAGAGGCTGTCAGGGCGGTGTGTGTGGGCGTGAGACCTGCTTTACTGAGACGATGGAGGCTGTTATCTGGGGCTAGGAAACAGTTGTGATCAATGAATCACTATCACTAGTGACAAATCTAGGAAGTATGTCCCCAGGGTAAGCACACAGAAGCTGCGGTCCAGAAGGGACCAAGCCTGCATCTCGAGCTGGCAGCGGAACTTGATAATTGAAGTCTTCTATGTGGTAGTGGTTTGGCAGTATCAAAACTATGGTACTGAAGGAGTCATAAAGAGAAGCTGAGGATTGGCACTATGCACAAGTGTGACAGTTCCCAAAGAGAGACCAGGAGAGGTCGTTGGTGGAGACTCCAAGATACTGGAGATGCCTGGTTCCTGGGACGTCTACCAAGGACAGGGCTGGTGGGCAGTGAAACTGACCTGAGCCTATTAACAAGCTATGTGCTATGGATGGCAGGACCAGAGACATGGAGTAGTCCAAGCCTTCTGGAGCAGGAAGACCATCAGTGTGTCTCAGAAGTCAGATGCTGTGAACTCTTTACATTGCTGGATTCGGATTGTGTTTTGATCTGATGACAACTGTGCCCTGGCCTTGGAATAAGGAAGAATATAATTTGTTTGGGGCTTTACAGAGGCCCACGCATTAAGAGACTTTGAATTTTTAGAGACCTTGAACCTTTAAAGCACTGCAATTTTAAAGACTGTGAAACTTATACAGTTGAACTATATTTTGTATTATGTTATTAACATGAGATATTAGGAAAAAGCCAGAAAGGAAAATTGTGGTCTAACAGTGATGTGTTTGTGTGTTCAGCTGATGAGGGGGGGAAGGGACTCATTCGTTTTGTTGTTGCTAAACGGGAAAGAGGGACCTCAACTGAAGAACTGCCTTCAGCAGACTGTCCCATGAGGGCAGGACCTTCCTCAGGCAGGTGCGCCTGGGCTATAGAAGATAGGTAGAAGAACACGAGCCCAGGAGCAGAAAGATGCATTCCTCCAGGTTTCTGCTTCAGTCCCTGCTTGAGCTCCTGCCCGGACCACCCTCAATGAGAGACTGTGACCTGGAGTGTAAGCCAAATACACCCCTTCTCCTCCAACCTTCGTTAGGCCAAGGTGTGTACAATGGTAACAGAAAAACGATCTATAACTTCTACATATTTTACCAAGCCAACAGGCATACCAGGCAGATGAAAAAGAAAAGATATGTATTAAACAGATGGATTTTTAGACCTCATAAGCACAGGAATGTTCTGGGATCTTCAGTGGAAACTGATACCTGCTCCAACTTTTCTAATGAATCAGGAACAATAGCAGACCAAGATTAGGTTTCCAAAATAATGTTTATACTGAATTAAAGTCACAGGCAGCTATTACATATTTTTTTCACATAATTCAGGTATAGGAAAGAATGAGGTTTTATGTGCAAAATATAAGCAAAGTCAAGGTAAAACATTTAACTTATGAAACCTTGGATAGAGTCTAGCAGAGTAAGATTCCTACTAAATTCTTTCTAAAAGCAACCAGGTGTGGTGGGAAATGCCTATAAACTGGGCGCTTGGGAGGTAGAGGCAAGAGGATCAGGTGATCGAGGCCAGCCTTAGCTATATAGTAAGTTTAAGGCCAGCCTATTGTACATGAGACCATGTCTCCTTAAAAACAACAAAATAAGGAAACAACAATGAAAATATCCCTGATACAAGGAGTTCAAGTAAACCAAGTATAAGCCAATTAAATCCTATGTAAAGGATTTGAAAAACCTCTACATTCTGTTGTTTGAAATTTTGTCAAAAATAGTCTAGAAATCAGCACAAAAATGTAAATTTTAAGAGCTTAAACAACAGCAAAAAAAAATCTCATTTTTCTCTCTTTTCTACATTTAACATAGACTGTAATAAGCTACTAGTGTCTTTTCAGAACAGCTTAGACAGTAACTCTGTGAGAGTCTCAAATTTCATGTATATCAAAAGAAACTACTGAGCAAAGGCAGGAAGAGAAGAACAAGCCCTGGCAATAATCAGAAGTTAGGCTACTAAGATTTAAAGCTAACAAAGGATCACCCATTTTTAGAAATCTAGAATAAAGCTGGTGCCAAGTCTTCAGAAGTTTATGAACAGTTTCCCAACTTCATTAAAAGGCAGAAAGGCTACAGCAGAACACTAGGAAAACAGACAGAGCAAGGAAAGCAGGGGAGGGTACACCCAAGCCATCACACATACCTGGGTCTAACGGGCATTCGTTCAATTTGGCAAACTCTGCTGGAGTTTTCCCTGTCAGAACACAGTTTGAACTTCGTAGCATGATGGGCATTCTGTTTAAAGTAAAACAAACAAACAAAAAAGTTATTATGCACAGACTGGGGCATAAAAAACACAGAGAACACATGACAGAGGGGCCTGCACCTCTGGGTACCATGTTAGAAGATGTTAGAAGATTCCATGACACAGATAACAAAAATCTACAACTGTGCTGGATAACAGCAATAGCCCAGCTAAGAAGAGAATTACTAAATGGGAGAAATTGCCAAGAATGTTATTTTAGGAAGACTAAGAGGTAGACTCTAGGAAGAGGAGTGCAACTATTCAGACTTCTAGAAAAAACTTATTAAAAAGGGGAAAGGCTGTGGATTCTGAGATGTGTGCAAACCTTCACAATGCCATCCACACAGAAGAGACGACCCCACCCAAACATACAGCACAGCAAAAGTGTGAAACAAGAGCACAGGCAGATCACCAAAGGAAACTGAGCAGACCGAGAGAGAGCAACCTGCATCTGGGTGTCCTCTTAGTGCCACACAGAGGTCACGCAGAGATGCTTTCAGATGCAAACTAAAAGTTAATAAGACCCTCACTAATGGAATTTCTAGAAGAAAGTTTCTATCTTCAGAAGATGGAAAATAAACACCAAACCAAAGTCTGCCATGAAAAACTGTATGGTGCATAAAGACAACAAAACGAGGGGCTGGAATAATGACTCATGGTCAAGAGCACTGATTACTCTGCCAGAAGACGCAGCGTCCATCTGTGAGGGACCTGCTGCCTTCTGCCCTCCTTCAGAACAAAGCACACATGTAGTGCACATACATACATGTAGACAAAACACCCATACCTGTAAAATAATAGTAAATTAAAAAAAAATTAAAAAACAAAACAAATGCACAGAAATGTAACTAAATGTTAACTTTATAAAACAACAATGATTTTCAATTTATGGGTTAAAAACCAAGACAAGAGAAACATAATATAACAAAAGTCAAGGATTTGACCCATGTCAAAGTTTTTTAAGACGTTACTCTTCTTAAAAGAATAATAAAGAATTATACTCAAACTCTGTTGAGTTTTGCAGTTTATTTCTACAGTAGCATAGCCAGAAATGATATGCATGCCTTTCAGAGCAGGTAGAAAGAAAAGAGCTCCCATTAATCCAACGTGACGCAAAGCAGAAAAACTAAAAACATAAAGCTGGAAAGATTTCAAATCCAGAAAACACTGACAGAAATATATGCAAATACCTACTTCTATACATGTAAACTGTGTGTGTGTGTTTCTGTATGTGTGTGTGCAATACATGTAAATGAGATACACTCTCCAACAAATTAAAAAAATCTAAGTACACAAGGTTTACCTCAAGAAAACCAAAACTGGGGCGGGTGGTGGTGGCACACGCCTTTAATCCCAGAACTCGGGAGGCAGAGGCAGGTGGATCTCTGTGAGTTCGAGGCCAGCCTGGTCTACAAGAAAACCAAACCATTTTAAATTTGTAACTATTTCTACGAAAGCCTCAACATATGTCCTTAACTAGGAAAAGCACGTTCCAAAAATCCTAGCCGATGCTATCCATTATTTTCAAATTTCTGGGAAACAGTAATTCTTCCCTAACTACTGTGACACATAAACCAATGTCTAGGGTAACTACACACTGGATGCAGCAAGAAGCCCAGTGCAGGAGAAGCCAACGAAATCCTAAGTGACCTACTGAGCGCCCACTGCTGCTGTCAGGAGAAGAAAAGGAAAGCATTTTCCCCAGCTTTACAAAGCATTCTACAATTAGTAAGAACCACAGCTCTGCCTGGCCCTTACTCTAAGGATCCACACAGGAATTCCATGAGATAGTTACTGCTTCCAGAATACTCCTGAGGGAGTCAGGCAAAGCAGACTTATTAATTTGCTCAAGATCAAGTGATGGGGGCCGAGCTCCAGGCAGTGGCTCCAACAGCAACTTCTCTTCTCACCTGCCAATGGGTAAGGCGTTGCGGATTATCCTCTGGCTGCCACGGGTGTACTCAATGTCCACTGTGATCGGGGCAGAGTACGTCATGTCCCTCAAACGGCACTGCAACAAATCACAGTTATCACTCCCTTCTCTCCAGAGCTCCCACTCGGAGCACGGCCCATGCCAAACTGAACTTTCCTCCAAGCCTACTTTCCCCAAGAAGGGGATGACATCATGAACTGGCCTATATATTGGTATAACATCCCTGGTCCTGCCAGTCCAAAGATGGAACATTAACTGAAGAGTAATTTTCTTCTCATCAACCTGGTGCAAATGACACGTTATGTTTGTTTCCACATCATTACAACAATCAAACTGCTCCTTGCAATTCCATCCATTCAGACTAATCGATGAGGCTGGTTACATGGTTCAAAATTGTGAACTATCACAGAGATAAGAAAAGTATAAAAACTACACCATAAAACACCTTCCCAAGAGATAGCTACACACAAACTCATCACACCATGCTACCAGCTTTTAAATCATCAGGGGGATTTGAGAAATTGTTGGGACGTGTGTTAGCTTGATGTGATAACAAGCTAAAGAATACCTTCAGCTAAGCCACAAGAAAGCACACACGAATTCTCCAGTGTCTTCACATTACTATACCGCAGTTATATGGCGGTTTACAGCTTCAAGACAGAATTTCTCTGAACACTACCCACACAATTCTTTGTGTTAAATTCCATCTGTGGCTTCTACTGAAAGTCAGGTTTAAATTTCTTTAAACTTTTCCAACAGTGGCTCAGATTTTAAAATTTTAAGTTTCCTATTCCTGGCCAATAAAATTTGCTTATGTGGGGATAAAGGAATGGCTCAGGGTTAGGAGCACCAGCTGCTCTTCCAGAGGACCCAGCTTCAATGAAAACAAAAATCTTAAGAGTATACATTAAGAGCAGCTCTAGGTCAAAACAAACAAGTCCACGTAAGGCAAGATGCACAATTACCTCATGAGGGGACACTGGTCTTGTTACATTGAAACTTTCTTCAACATCGGGAAGGCCAACGTAGATATTAAGATACCTGAAAGGCAAATTTCTTTCATCAATTATATGTCTTTAAGAACATACACAAGTGATCCCGGAGTCTTTGAAAAGCACCCCTTGCTGAGGACAACAAACAAAAGTGATTACTGACTTATTCTGGAAGTGATAGTTCCTATAACTTTACAAACAAGGGGAATGCTACCAAAGTATTTCTGTGAATGCATGTGTGCGGTGTATGGGTGTGTACGTGTGTGCACAGGTGCACTGGAGACAAGGCATTAATGCTGGGCTGCTTCTTCTACTGCTTTCCATCTCGAGTATTTTTAAAGATTTACTTTTATTTTATGTGTCTGAGTATTTTGTCTGCATGGGAACTGGAGTTAAAGAGGGTTGTCAACCACAAAGTGGGCGCTGGAAACTGAACCCAAGTCCTCTGCAAGATCAATCAGTGCTCTTAACTGCTGAACTTTCTCTCCACCTTATTTTTTTTGAGACAGGGTCTTTCGTTGAACATGAATTAACCAGCTGAGTTAACTACATGCAGGCTCTGGAACAGCGTATCTTCATACATCCAGCGCTGTGGTAAGATGCAGACACTGCTGCACCCAGCTTTCACATGAGGGCCTGGGACCCAAAGTCAGCACGCCGTCCACATAGCCATCTCCTGCTCTCCAAGGTATAGCTTTAGAAGATAACTTGCAAGTAAAGATATATGCACAAAAGGGCTTACCGTGTGACTCACTGTGTAACACTACAGATTCCATGACAAGATTTTTTTCTTCTCTTTTTCACTTATTTTATTTTATTTTGTGGGGGAGGTTGCAAGGGCAGCAGGTGAATATGAAGGGAAGGGGAAATGAATGGATGGAGATGCATGGTGAGGAAGACACAAAGAATAAATAAAAAGGAGAAAAAAGATAAAGTAGGTTTTAATAGGAAAATACTAGAGCTGGTTCTATATAAATAACGCCCAATGAAAACAGCAACGTGTAAGGCATTGCCTGTGCTATGCGAGCATTCAAGTTTTTGTTGAATTAAACAAAAAGGAGGACTTAAGAGACAAAAATATATACTCATTGGTGTGAAGGCCAGAGGATAATGGGAAAGTAATGATGTTCTTAACTGCCAGAACAGCTGGGAGCTGGGGGGAAAGAACTGGGAAGGAAGCAACAACTTTTGAAGATGCTGTTCAGCACAGGTCTGACTCCTCTAAGGACAGTATTGTGATGCAGTCAAAAAGACAGAGTTGAAATTAACCCAGAATCAAGCACAAATCTTACTGAATTACCAAGGAATAATATAACTGCTCTGAAATGGAAAGAAAGAACAGTGTCTTTGGGAAACAGCAGTTTGTTTGTACCCTGTAAGGCTGAAGACAGAGAGCACGGTGTGCGACTGTCCTCTAGTTAGTGAACATTCTTGCAGACATATCAGAATGAGGTTACCTGGCACATAGCCTGAGGTTGAAATTTTTAAGAATTACAGCTATATGGGCCCCGTTTCTCACTGTCAGGGTAAGGAAGGGTAGACTGTTAGAGTGAGCTGGTACTGTTAGCCAAGAGTCAGGGGCCTCAGTCCAAAGTCTCTAATACAAACAAAATGAGTATGACATAGATGTGTGCATGAACATGTTAGTATATGCACATTTATTTGCTAATGCTGTCTGCCTTAGTGTTCATATGCTGATGTACAAGTACTACCTTCTAATAAAAGAATAAGGCACCTTGAAGGAATGGTTGGTTCCTTGATGGGGGCAAAGAAAAACACAACAAATATACAGTATAGCCTACGGTTCCAGAAAGAAGTGGTTGTTGAAATTCATAAGAGCCCATTTTGAAAGGACATGGAATCAAGCTGAAGAATTTCTCTATGGCAAAGCTAGAATAACACTGGCTTACAAACAACAGAAGAAACTAAAATCTATGAGCCTGGACTGGTATAAATATAATATATAAAAGGTACAACGAGGGCATGGGAACATTAGAAACTGAAGGAATGACAAGCGGTGGTGGTGCACGCCTTTAATCCCAGCATTTGAGGACAGCCTGATCTACGGAGTGAGTTCCAGGGAAGCCAGGGCTAAACAGAGAAACCGTGTCTCAAAAAAAAAAAAAAAAAAAAAGGGAGAGAGATTTATAATTATCACACAGTAGTATTATGGATAAGAACCATCAAATCAGTAGTGAGGAGCCGTGTACGTAGCTCAGTGTAGAATACTGGTCTTGTAAACATGAAGTTTTGGGTTCAATCCCAGGCACAATAAATTTTTCTTAAAGAATTAAATAAAATTAGTGGTGAAAATATTGAGATTTTGCATTGTCTAAAGGATCTCACCATAGGTAGTTATTATAAGGAGAAGAGATAGTGTTCTTACAACAGAGAATTCTGAAAGACAGACACCACATTAACCAAGAAAACAGTGTTAAAATCACCAGCCATAAAGGATGTTGGCAATTGTGCCCTCTGACATGAGCCAGCAAAAACGGCAGAAACATTGTGAGGTGTTATGGCTTAAAGTGTGTAACTTAATCTAATCATGAGTAAGTCCCAATTACTCAGAAGGACCCTTAGCAAAATCTCCTCAAGCTGGGGAACCTCCTTCAGCCAATGGCCTTTGAGAGGCTGGACCAGGTTGGGCATGACCTTGGGTACTAAAAAGATGTGCACTCTGTGTGTGCTCTCTCTCTCTCTCTCTCCTCTTTTCTCTCCTCTCTCGCTTAGATGCTGGGTTTGGTTGCTGTTCCCCATTCGTAGTATACCCGATTTGGAGCTAGTGTGGGACTATTTTATTTGCATTCTCCTTCACTGTCAGACTACTCAAAAGTGTCATGGCCAAGAAACACCAGGCAAGACCAAAGACTATCAGATTCTGGAGACCAACAAACACAACCACAGCCTTGAACAGATGCCTCGGCAATTCAAGAGCCCTTGAAGAGGACCTGAAGTTGGGTCCCCAGCACCACCCCAGGAATGGTGCCCCAGGGGATCTGAGGTCCTCTCTGGCCTCCAAGGGCACCTGCACTCAGCTATACACAAACTCTCATATAAAAATAGTGGAGGATCTGGAACATCCTGACTCTGTCTTACGATAACAAGGCATCTTATTACAGGCCAAAGTAAGTTCATCCCTGTCTTTTTGAAAAACTTGGATCTGACCAGGTCTTGGCCCATTTTCTGGAATTTGACATGTTCTACACACTACACCCTAACCTCCACCCCGATAAGTTCTGTGAAATAACTCTGAAATGTTCAGTTAAGTGCCCAGGTAACCAAAATTCATCTGGAAATCCACCAACCCTTGAAAACCTCCCAGTCTTATAGTTCTCGGGGTTAGATGAACCCCACTTTCTTCTCTTTCTCCTATGTTGGATGCTATTTTCCCAAACCCCACTTTAGGGAGATAGCCTCATCTGACAGAAAATAAAGCTTGCATAATTTGACCAAAGAATTTGGGTCACGGTCTTACCCCCATGTGCTGGGTTAGCACAGGATGGCCTGACAGGGGCCATGGTCTTACCCCCGTGTGCTGGGTTAGCACAGGACGGCCTGACAGGGGCCAAGGTCTTACCCCGTGTGCTGGGTTAGCACAGGATGGGAAGACAGGGGCCATGGTCTTACCCCGTGTGCTGGGTTAGCACAGGACGGCCTGACAGGGGTCATGGTCTTACCCCGTGTGCTGGGTTAGCACAGGACGGCCTGACAGGGGCCATGGTCTTACCCCGTGTGCTGGGTTAGCACAGGACGGCCTGACAGGAGCCATGGTCTTACCCCGTGTGCTGGGTTAGCACAGGACGGGAAGACAGGGGCCATGGTCTTACCCCGTGTGCTGGGTTAGCACAGGACGGGAAGACACCAGTCAGGCCTGTGCTTCAGCAGGCAGGACTCCGCAAATCTAACTTTCTGGTTCTGAGGACTGGGAAGTAACACAGGCTGTGCAAAGAATACTGAGCACTTTTTCTTTTTCTCAACAGTTTTTCTGTATCTATAACTCATCAAAAGAAAGGCCTGCTTAGAAGAACTAAAAGTTTTAGTAACTTTTCAGTAAAATTCTATTTACAATCAATTAAAAGCTAAATGTGAGATTTGACAATTAATTTATTGAGTGGTAAAACAATGGCTGCACAAGAGATTTGACAGCAAGAACAGCTACGCTAATATTTAGAAAACAATCCAAATAAATATAAGAGGAGCTCGTTTCTTACTTTAAGTACCACATGGGGTCGGCGTCGCTCGTAACCTTCTCATTGGCTTTCATTATCTTCTTTATCTGCAGCAGAAGGTGCAAGGTTAAGGACAGAACTCCAACTTCCAACTGGTCCTCATTTACGTCCAGTTTGACTCCTGGATGCTTACCTCGACATTAATGAAGTAGTTAAAGGAGTCTATATGCTGCTTCACAAGGCCTTTCACCTAAACACGGAAGAATAAAATAAAGAAAGGATAAAGGATGGCAATAAAGCACAGTGACATGTGTCACTCTGGCCACAGGAACCAAAGTTTCTCAAGTACAAGTAAGGGAAAGAATAATAAATGTCTTTAGTTAGTAAAAAATTGAAAGGACCATCTAGAGACTTATTGTGTTATAAATAACCAATTATTATTAAAATCAAACAAATAATTACCTTTAAAAATGCTGGAAGCAGCCTCCATTTTTCCTGTAGACCAAACAATAAGAACATGAGAATTCTGTAGTAGTAACCACAAAACACAATTATTTTGATGCACCAAGCTTATCACAGTACACTGGAAGAAAACCAAAAGGGGGAAATTTTATCATGTAAGTGCTACTCTAAGCATGTTTATGTATGTGCATATGCACATACACACATCCCCTGTAGCACAGGTTTCCCTACATACACTGTAGCCTCTTCTTGATGACCAGATCCCTAATGCTTCTCACATCAGTGTCACGGCACAGCCTGAGTGAGCGTGGGGAGAGAATCAGAGTTCTTTCAGAATCCAGCCTCCTCAGGACTCAGGGGGTCAGCTCACGTGGGTGTCTGCTCCTTCACTGAAGGACTCCTCCCCCCTCAAGCTGTATGACTTGCCTTCTGGACACTACATACCATGGCAGCCTCTTTTCACTCATCTCAGCTCCTCAGGAAAGGCCCACGGACAACGGGGGCTTTGTGGCAAACAAAGATTGGCTTTCACTTCAGGGACCTGAGAGCCACTGGAAAGGTCTGAGTGGAAGGGTCACGTGACAGCTTTATGCATCTTAACTAGATCATTCTGGGTGCTGGGTGCAGATGAGCAAGGCTGGAAGCGGGAAGGACCCTTAGCTAACTGGCTGATTGCAGGAGCCCAGGCTGGTAACAGCACAACCAGAAAATGAGAAATTGTTAGCTCAGAGACATGATCTGGAGCAAAGTCAGTGAAATTTGACAAGAGACTACACGGCTCCCCTGAAAAAAGTGAAGTTAAAATGAACAGCAGAGTTTCTTGTCTGAGGAGCAAGAGGTCCTGAGCCAGCACAGATGAGTGCATGGGGACATGTGTAGGAGCAGCAGGTTTTCAGGGTTTGGGGTGCTGGGAGTTTGGTTGGTGCATGTTTAGTCTGAGATACCAATCAGACATTCAGAGAGAAATGTCAAATGGGCAGCAGATGCCTGGAACTTACAAACAGTATAAATTAGACACCAGTTATTAAGACCAAGGGACGATGATATTACCTAAGGAGCAATGGAAAAGAGCTGCACAAAATGAGAACAAAAGCCTAGTGCAGGGATATACCCTTTAATCCTAGCATTTGGGAGGCAGAGGCAGGCAGAGCTCTTTGAGTTTGAGGCCAGCCTGGTCTACATACTAAGTTGTACGGCAGCAAGGAATGCATAGTGAGGCCCTGTCTCAAAAACTGGAGAGAAAGAGAGAGACCAAGGATTCCTAACATCTAAAAATGAGGATGTGGGGAAGACCCAGAAAGCAGGCAAGCCAGTCTCTGATAATAGAAAGTAAGAATGGTTTTTGTTTTGCTTTCTTTTGGGGGAGGAAGGGAACTGAAAAGATTGTAAGAGAAATTTTTGGAGTAAAGGAAATGTTCTAGAGTATATATTGGGTAACAGCTGTTTGGGTATTTGCAAGTATCAAAACCAAAGCAATCAACACTCAATATCTGTGCAATATTAAGTTGCAATATAGCTGATTAAACAGAAAAAGAGCAAACAATTACAACTTGAGTTAAATTTCTATGCTGAGATCTATGTGACCTGGCCTACAGGACCCTGGAAGATGGAGACCAGTTCAGAAGATGCTAGAAGGTGAACTCTAATTCAATATGACTGGTGCCCACATGACAAAGGGGAATTTGGACAGACACATTCAGGGACACTGTCATGTCAAAATGAAGACAGATGTCAGGGTGATACTTCTGAACACAGCAGACATATCAAAGGCTCCCAGTAAACCAGCAGGCACGAGGGAAGAGGCAGGCGATTCCTGGGCTCTGTTGTGAGCTTGACCTTGGATTCCCAGCCTTTGGAAATGGGAGAAACTAAATTTCTGGTTTTTGTACTCTCCAGTGGTGGTACTTTGTTTCAGCAATCCTAGACACTCCTCTAACTTTTCAAATTTCTGCTCCCATATTTCAAAATTTCCCTTGGGTGCCCAGTGAAATTCCTCCTATCACATAGGGAATTTAGGGAACTCCCTCTGAGCCACTGAGCCTCCTACCTCCACACCCCAAATGCTGGGATTAAAGTCGTGCCCCCACACCCCGTTTACCTGTAACTCCCTGTTTAAGTGTGAAAACAGGAACCAAACTCGGGTGCTCTGGAAGAGCAGCCAGCAGTACTCAACCCTTAAGACACCTCTCTGGACCCTACCAACGTTTTATCATTCAGTACAACTACTAGTCACCCCGTTTAAACACTTCGAAGGTACTTTATCATTCCCAGGAAGAAAGCCTAACACCTTCTGACAACGCATTTCTGAATCAGGACCTTTCATTTTACCCCACTATAACTGGATTTATTTCGGTTTCTCTGAAACGTCTCCTGGTATTGCTGAAATCAGGCATAGCCTGACCCTTTGTCTGGATTTCTCCCCTAACCATCTTCAATCCTAACCCCCTCCTCGTTCCATGCAAAGAGTTCGGGGCTCAGAAACACTGTATGTACCTCCATACATATCAGGATGAATGTAATCATGCTCATAACTGCACTTCACCGTGAAGCAATTTAACTTTTGAGAATCTGATGAAAGAGCTATAGGGGCCAGTCAGAAAATACAAGATCAAAACTTGGGGGAAATACTCAGGGCAGTTAAAAATGTCTGCAGTCTAAAGGAACTCTGGGCTAAAAGGAACATGATGACAACGTGGGATTAACATGTACTGGGAGCCCCGCAGCGGCTGGGGGACGCCATGATACTGGTTCCCCACGGAAGAACAGAAGGGAGGGCCAGTTCTTGCCGGTGCACATCAGCACTAGAAATGCTTCACCGGCGAGTCATTCGCTGAGCTGCTGAAACCGGGACGCTGCTAAGAATTCCGTTCGTGCTAGCTAGCCTCCAGCACGCGAGCTCCGGACCGCGCCGACTCGCACGCGCGCAGCTCTGAGCATGCGCAGAAACCTAGGGCCCGCCCCCGTCAACACGAAGGCTCTCCCGGCAACGCCTACCCGGTCGCCTCCAGCCTCTTCCGCCGCCTGCCCACACGGCGCTTACCTCAACCGTCGGGATCGGCGCGGCCAGCTGCTCCGGGGTCAGGCTCCCGAACTCCTCCGCCAGCACGTCCATTCCGCTCACGGTGAAGGAAGAAGTCGACAGAACGTCCACATCCGGCGCTGCTGCTCCAAGCAATCGGCCCGCGGAGGCTGGTGTGCGCCGTCCTAAAGTGTCCCCGCGGCGCTTGTTTACCGGAAGCACTGCGGAAAAGTTCCGTCTGGTTCCGGAGCCCGGAAGTGGCCGAGCCGGATGTGGGAAACGGCGCCACCTGGTGTAGTTCCGAGGTTTTGCCTGGCTAATCCTAGATCCCTCAACAAGCAGGTTTACTGCCCATTCCCCAAAATGATTGAGCACGGCAAAATACAGGAGTTCTAACTGTATAACTCCTCCGAAGAATCACTGGATAATAGACAGAGGCCACAACATGGACCCCTGAAGCAGAGACTTCGTTTAACTCCTTCTAAAGCTGTATGTGCTGCGTAGGAAGAACTGTTAACCGTGTCTAGTAAGGGGCTGGTAAAATAGTCACGGACAGCCATCAACCGCCATCAGAATGACCATAGTAGATTAGGGAGAAATGCCCTATAGTGAAAATAAATCCTGACAAGACAGTGTTAAACTCGGAGGTGTACCATCTCCCGTTAAATTACTCGCGCCAAAGATCAGCGTGAAAAGATTGACCGGCTTTAACGGGTAGGTGAATGAAAAATAAAAACATAAAAAGGAAGGACACGACTGCTCCTAGCTAGGTATGGTGGAGGAGAAACTTTATTGTAGATAAAAGGGAGGGCATAGCTAGAGGCAGAGACATCTGGGAGAGTCCAGAGTGTACAGGAGGGGGGCAGAGTGTACAGAAGGTAACAAAAATGTCTGGATTATTTAGGAAAGAGCCTATGGGGGGCAGCCCAGCTACTGGGCTGAAGTGTTAGGGGGAGGTGGGAGAGGGCAGGTTGAGCCAGCCAAACCCTATAACAAGTGGGACTGAGGGAGGCTGGAAGAACCTGGTGGCCAGGTCTGCTTTGATATGTTAGATGTGCCTGTTTTCCCCAGGATTTGAAACCTAACAGTAGGGAAAACCCAATAACTGATATTAGAATAGCTAATTAGCAGTTTGGGAGAGAAATATACCTACATTCTACATAGATTAAATATTTCAGTGTATGTTAACAAAACATTAAAAGATAATGTAAGACACGGGGCGCTTGTCGAGAGCTTGCTAGTTTGCACCAAGCCAAGGTTGTCACCCCAACTACAACGAATAAACCTGGGGTTACACATAAACCTCACGTGTTGGCACACTCCACAGTACAGGAGGGGGAGGTAGGAGAATCAGAAGAAGCTCAGTTGCATATTAGGCTTCCTAGCAAGTTTTCTCCAAAGAAAAGAGATGGTATTAATAATATTGATTTGGTGAAGGATTTCAAGGATGAAAACAGAGAAAGCATAAGATTTGCTAATAGAATTTTAAAGTTTTATCATTCCATGAAGAAAAATTTTAAATTTCAGAACACACACTGCTAAAAAATTCCCAGGGAATAGTTAAGCACACGGAGAGAGGTGGTAGAAGGAAGATGAGGAAATTTGCCTCTAATTTGAAAATGAGTTCATGCAAATCCAAGAAAAATCCCACAGGAAAAAAAGGTAAAAGATGCCGACAGCTGTTTAATGGACAGTGTTCCAGTTTAGGAAAATATAAAAGTCGTAGCAATGGATGGTGTCATGTGAGCGTGCACAGTGCTGCTGGGCTGTGCACACTATTTAAGAGTTGAAACCAGGGCCAGGCAGTGGTGGCGCACACCTTTAATCCCAGCACTCGGGAGGCAGAGGCAGGCGGATCTCTGTGAGTTCGAGGCCAGCCTGGTCTACAACAACTAGTTCCAGGACAGGCTCCAAAGCTACAAAGAAACCCTGTCTCGAAAGAAAAAAAAAAAAAAGTTGAAACCATTATGAAAGTTCTTAAAATTTTCAAGTGTAAGCTTTCTGTTGGTTTTTTTTTTTTTTCCAATCTGGCCCCAAGCTAGTCTACTTACTGAGTTAGCTACTTCAATCTCAACGCTACTGTCTTCTAAATGTTGTGCTGACAGATTTCTGAAAGTAGGTAAGAAGGAAAAAAAGACATGTTACAAGATGGCCTGGTGGGTTAAGGTGATCGCCACAAAGCCTGACAGCCTGAGTTCAATCCCCAGGACCCACATGGTAGGGGAGAAAACAACTCTGGAGAGGCAGCCTCTGATCTTACTCATATGTAAGATAAATAATTTAAAAATAATAACGATCAATCTCTACCCTTAAATTTCTTTCTTTCTTTTTTTTTTTTCTTTTTTAGCTTTTCGAGACAGGATTTCTCTGTGTAGCCCTGGCTGTCCTGGAATTCACTCCGTAGACCAGGCTGGCCTTGAACTCACAGAGATCCACCTACCTCTACTTCCCTAGTGCTGGGGTTAAAGGCCTGTGCCCTGCTTAAATTCTTAAAATTTACTCAGAGAAACAAGATGTACGTGAGCAATCTTTGTGAATTAATTCCCAGAGAGCACCCTATTTAGGGTGTGGTCTGGGAGGGACCGTGGATGTGATTTGTAGACGGCAGAGGGTGCTAAGTTCTGCTCAGCTCTGTCGACACTCCAACGTTGTCTTTGATTTCCCGTGACCATGGTTCTCCTACTGTAGCCCAGGTGACAGTCACCTGGAGGGCTTTCTGATGGGCAGGCTGGAGCTGTAGCCTGCATCTCTGTCAAGCTCTCTGCTACTGTACCATAACCTGTGTGCTTGCCTAGTTTTTCAAGCTGTGAATGCCCGAATAAGAATTGTCTTGCTTTCTAGGTTCTGGTGCACTGTTTGTTCCTTAATAAATTTGTGTTGAATACGTAATTTGAAAAGAAAACCACAATAGGTAATAATAATAAATTTAACATTATATTCCTGTTTGCACCCTGTTTTTTTAAGATTTATTTTTTATGTACATTGGGGTTCTGCCTGCATGTATGCCTGTGTGAGGATGCCAGATCGCCTGGAACAGGAGTTACAGATAGTTGTGAACCCCCATATGACACCCTGATTTTTTTTTGTTTCTCTTTAAATATAGAAAACTTTCTCACAAGTAGACCCCCAGTCCTCCTTGGCTATAGTTGGTTCGCAGCGATGATATTGACTGTTAGATCACAATCCCTTGTAAGACTTTTTGAATGACACTGGTACCCCAGGTCAAATCCAGGACATCTTTCTGTTTTCTGGGAGTCTAGACTTCTGAAGCAAGGGGGGGGAAGTCGGGGATAGTTTTGTGCTCCCTCAGTTTTACATCACCGCACCATTTACCAAGGCATTAGTAGAAAAGTCTGACGGTTTGCACGGAGGTCTGGGGACCTAGGGGACAAGTGCTCTGCATCGGGCAATGATGGTTTGCATGGAGGTCTGGGGACCTAGGGGACAAGTGCTCTGCATTGGGCAATGATGGTTTGCACGGAGGTCTGGGGACCTAGGGGACAAGTGCTCTGCATCGGGCAATGACGGTTTGCATGGAGGTCTGGGGACCTAGGGGACAAGAGCTCTGCATCGGGCAATGACGGTTTGCACGGAGGTCTGGGGACCTAGGGGACAAGTGCTCTGCATCGGGCAATGATGGTTTGCACGGAGGTCTGGGGAACCCTAGGGAACAAGTGCTCTGCATCGGGCAATGATGTCCCACCCTTATATAATGTGAATGAGCTGTGTGATAGCCAGAGGAGCAGTTGGCCCTTGCTATGGGGCAGGAGCGGCTGATTAAGGGGCATCAGTAATGGGAGAGGTATTTGGGATCCTGGGAGACCAGGAAGAGTGTCCATTCATTTGAACATTGCTCCTTAACAGGTATTTGAATACCCTCTTTAAGTAGATTCTCTAATGATTCTCTCTCGGTGGTAAGTATGAGATCTGTACTCGACAAGCTAAGACAGTGATTAAGAAATTTGCCCAATTGGAGTTGGAATTTAAATCCATAATTATCTTACTCCAGGATCCATGCTTCTTATGAGGTCTCAAATTCAGGCTTCTTTGACACCTAATGCTTTTAATCATTCAACCATAGCATCACAGCATAGGCATGGGGAGGCAGAAGACATTTCAACACAGAGCCAACAGCTAGGGTGCAGTAAGAGTATATTTGTCTATGTTCTGGCATTGAATGTGGTGCTCAGGCAGGTCTTGCCAAGGACAAGTCTGTTTGGTGACTCTAGAAAGACCCAGCAGAGCTGGGCCATTCCCAGCCTCTGTGTCCTGTTACAGAACTTAGATCTGTTTTCTGAGCTTTAGCAGAACACACTGGAGTATATCCTATCCGTGCATTTCAGCTGCAGGAAAATCCCTCCAGTGCTGGTCGGTCTGTGAATACAATCTCAAATAAGCAGTGCTGGAAAAAGGACTCTTCTGTCTGAAAAGACAGAGGGGTAGGCCTTGCCTGTCATTTCACCAGTGGGTGGGGAAGAGGATGGGCAGAAGTTGCTGCCTACTGAGAGCAAGACTGAGCAGTGCAAAAGTCTTCACCCTCCCTCATGCTCACAGTCCCCTCTCTGAAAAGCCTTGGTTTGTGGTATAGGACATCATTCTCCCCCACCCAAGCTTACCATCAGAGCCTTAACCAGTCCGGGAGGTGTGGGGGGAGGGGTGGACAAATTCAGTCCCACTCTCTCAGGGCACCAAGAACGGTCAGTTGTGAAGACAGCGACAGCAGAGAGGTAAACGTGGAGTCAGCATTCACAACAGTGGAAAATGCTTGTTGTTGTGTGAATCAAGGAGCCAATATGGCCAGGAGCTAACAGCACACATTGAGGGAGACTCTGCGTGGGTCCTGATTTCCTCAGCAGCTCTGTGACTGGTAAGTTTATGGGCTGTTGCACGTATGAAAATGGTAGAGTCTGCCCCACAGTGTGCTGTGCAGTTAGTGCTCATGGTAGTCCCTGCCAAATGGTGAGTACCCAGCTGTTATTATCTATCATATTCTGAAAGACGAAAACTGTATCCTGTCCCAGCAGACCCGCAAGAGTGGCTGCTGAGACAGTCCCAGGTGTTCTTCATAAGCCCATACAGTCAGCCCCTCTGTTCCTGTCCCTTAAGTGTTAAAGAGGCTTACATTGTAAGCTTAGAAATGACAACAGGGCTTCATTGCAGAAGGAGCAGAGGAGACAGTGCACAGATTATTTTAATGATACAAGTTTTTTGAAAGGTTAAAACTCACAGGATAAACTCAGTGATTGCTAAATGAATCAAGAATGTGTGTTTGTCACTAGCCCTTGAAGCTGACATCAAGGATGTGTGTTTGTCACTAGCCCTTGAAGCTGACATCAAGAATGTGTGTTTGTCACTAGCCCTTGAAGCTGACATCAAGAATGTGTGTTTGTCACTAGCCCTTGAAGCTGACATCAAGGATGTGTGTTTGTCACTAGCCCTTGAAGCTGACATCAAGGATGTGTGTTTGTCACTAGCCCTTGAAGCTGACATCAAGGACAACTCTACAGCCTCTATACCCTTGAGTTTTTCTGCCAATGACAATATTGGGCCTAATGGGCCATGGTTCTGATGAGAAATGACAAATTTCGTTCCTATGTAGTTAAACACTTAGCAATCATTTCTCCAGACACTAAAACCCCTGAAGCTTGAAAGAGATTTAGGACCTCATCAATCACAGATGCAAGTAGTGTAAGGTGGCTACATTACGCTACATTGGCAGACGATTTGAGCCTCGTCCTGTGCGGGAGACAAGTCCTCTGAGGGAAGACGGGGCGTAGCTGGTTCATAAAGGGTGAAGCATGGCTGAACTTACACATGGAAGTGCAGGGCGGATTCAAATTTGGATTTTGTGATCTCGGTCCCTTTCTACTTTTTCAGAACAGCAAGTGGAGAATGTTCGAACAAGACCATGAATGTAGTGGAGCCCAGGACCAGGAGTCAACTACTCCCTTATTTCACCACAGAGGGTTGGGTCCTCGCTCTAGACCCACTCATGTGAGTGTTGGTATCAGGGACTTCGGATTTTACTTCAGTGAGGCCAAGCAGCAGCAGCTTTGTGAGTGTGGCCGGATACCTGGCGGTCCACACTTAGTCCGCATCTGTTTTCCAAGACTGATTCTTCAAATTAAGCTGGTTCTGTGAGGAACTCAATATCCATCCAGTTCCTTCACCACTTGTTCTCAGATATTTTTACTGCTTACACCACATGTTTCTGTGAGCATGTGCATACACACACCACACACACAAGACTGGTATCACCACCAACAGGAATTTTTGCTGCAAGAGCTATCTTGTGTGTGGCCTTCTCCCATTGCAAACATTCAGCGATTATTTTTATCCCCTTCAGGACAAAAAGGAAACTTGACCATGGCACCCAAGAAACGTTTTACCTTTGTTTTGCTTCCATTGCTTCATTCTTATCTGTTGTTTTCTGGATTCATTGCCTCTCACTGCTAGGCCAGAGTCTACTGTGTCCACTCCAACGCTGTTGGTTCTTGGCCATTAATCCTCTGTGTCCTTTAGGCATTAGTCTAAGAATTATCCTCCCCATGGGAGAGGTCCACGATCTTTACTAGCATTAATCACATTTATTTTATAGCCCCTATTAATTTTTCACAACTTTTTTATTGGAGTATTTAAAAATTTATTATTTAGCTGAATGTTGGTGGCAAATACCTTTGATCTCAAAACTCAGGCAGAAACAGGTAGATCTCTTGAGTTTGAGGTCAGCCTGGCCTAAGAGGTAGTTTCAGGATAGCCAGGGCTACACAGAGAAACTTGTCTCAGAAAAAAAAAAACAAAACAAAAACTCAAAATTAGTTTAATATATATTAATTATACTAAATAATGGTCTCATTGTGACATTTAAGACAGCTTTTTTTTTTTTTTTTTTTGGTTTTTCGAGACAGGGTTTCTCTGTGGCTTTGGAGCCTGTTCTGGAACTAGCTCTTATAGATCAGGCTGGTCTCGAACTCACAGAGATCCACCTGCCTCTGCCTTCCGAGTGCTGGGATTAAAAGCGTGTCACCACCGCCCGGCAACATTATTTGTTTTGTTCTGTTTGTTTTTCGAGACAGGGTTTCTCTGTAGCTTTGGAGCCTGTCCTGGAACTAGCTCTTATAGACTAAGCTGGCCTTGAACTCACAGAGATCCACCTGCCTCTGCCTCCCAAGTGCTAGGATTAAAGGCGTGTGCCACCACTGCCCAGCTCTTAAGACAGTTTCTATAGCATAGGCTAGCTTTGAATTTGGGATCCTTCTGCCTGGCCTGCTGACTGCTGGTACTATATAGATTGAACCACCACACCTGGCTCATTATAGCATTTTTGTTCATGTACGTGATATACTTTGATCATATGTTCCCATTATTCCGTCATTCTCCATGCCCACCTCCCTTTTTAGTTTTATTAAATCGCCCTCCTTTCATATCTTCAATGTAGACACATTCTGCACGAGAGGCGAGAGAGGGGAAGATACAGGATTTTCTAAATCTGGCCATCTCGGGAATTTTCACATCCTCCTGTGTAGGGGCTATGCTAATCTATGGCTCAATTTTAGTATTTCTACTGCTGAAGCGAGTCACTTCAGGACGCTCCCGAGGTGCTTGTTAACTGAGTGGACAAAGTGCTGCCACGGGTGGAAGGCTCTGAGGAGCAGCACAAGCAGAACTAATAAAAGAGCCCAGGGAAGCTTTAATACCAGCACGAAGGAAGCAGAGACAAGCAGACCTCTGTAAATCCAAAGCCAGTCTGGTATACATATCAAATTTCAGGCCAGCCAGGGCAACAGAGTGACACTCTGTCTAAAAAGAAAAAAAAAAAGCAAGAAAAAGAAACAAACAAATGCTCAGTATTCCATTCTGAGAGCCCAAGGGAAGTTAGAAAACAGGCACCGATTGTCCTGAAATCATTTTTAGCACTTTAAGATATAATTAGCACAAGCAATACATGTTTCAGCAGTAAAAGAGTGGAAAGAGGACTGTCAGCTGCTTAATAAAGTTTTTATTACAGAACATTCATGTTATGAAAGCCTCAAAAGTAGAAATAAACATTTAAGTGAAAACTAAATAAACACCAAGAGCTGTGATTAAAATCCTAATAAATGGACTTGGCTAAATCCAGACTCAAGACACAAATTTATTTTGCCACTTAACAAAAAAAATAAAGCAGAATGCCCTTCATTTTCAAGGTATTTTTTAAATGTTTGCACATTGTATTTCTGCAGGCAACTGCAGTATAATCAAGTATATAAACAAAAACAATTCCTTTTAGGTTGAATGAACGAGCCACATAGAAATACTCAGTATAAATGTGTAAGAAAACACCAGTATTATATAGGTGATATAAGTCATTACAAATTACTTTTCTTCATTAAACCTGTCTGCCTTAACTTGGAAATGATACACAAAAGAGTCTATGGATATGTGCCCTTCCATGATGCCAACATTACCAGACTACACAGGTTCAGTCCAACACTGCTCTGTCGACAGCACTGAATATGTGCCGTTGGTAGAAATGAGGACAGTGTGCCAAGTGCTGACCTCCATCACTTCTCCAGTGTCAGCTTCACGTCAGTTGGTTGGGAGTGAAGCATCCATCTTCCCCACAGCTTCATCTCTCAAGAGCAGCTTTCGGAATATATTTGCATAAATTGGTCCATACACCTGTTTGTTGAGATTCACGATGTTTGTGTATTGACAGCCAAGCACTTCCAGCTCCTGCTGAATGACATCAAGGCCCAATGGCACAGGAGGCATGCTTTTATGAGTGCTTGAAAGACAGAGCAGGCTTTTCATGTACAGCTGAATCCGTTTATCTAAGGGAAAAACAACGGTCTCTTTACCTGTTCCATTATTAAAGTACATAATCTTTAATAACAACAGTAAGACTCCCATCTACCCCTGCCTGTACTCAAGGGGCACTGCAGTTCCTCCCACTAAGGACGCAGAGTATTTCTTCATTCCTCCATAGGAACTGGCTTTGTCACTTGTTTTTGCAAATGCGCAATGTTATAGAAATGCCAGGATGCCAGATGCATGCCTGATTCTACTCTGCCTGCCATTAGCCATGTGAGTAAGGCTGAAACTGCTGGGCGAGACTGACGGGAGAAAGCCAGCTCTCCCAGACCCACAGGAGAGCATTGTTGCAGGAGGATGCGAGTGGGCAATCTGTTGCAGGAGGAACGGGCTGTGTCCTGCTGCCCAGCTAGCTTACACCCGAAATAACCACACAGAAACTGTATTAATTAAATTACTGCTTGGCCCATAAGCTCTAGCCTCTTATTGGCTAACTCTCACATCTTGATTCAACCCATTTCTAATATGTCTTCACCAAGAGGTCGTGGCTTACCGGGAAAGATTCAGCATGTCTGACTCTGGCAACTCCATAGCAGCTCTCTGCCTGCCTTCTTTCTCCCAGCACTCAGTTCTCTTTTTCCCACCTACTTAAGTTCTGCCCTATCAAAAGGCCAAGGCAGTTTCTTTATTCAATGAAAGCAACACAAATACAGAAGGACCTCCTGCACCAGAGCATTCTAGAGGAGCCACCTCTCAAGCTTCTGATAAGAATCCAGCCAAGATCAACAGTGCTACCAACTTAAGGCACAGAAACATGAATGAGTTGGGCAAGGCCAAAGAACTACTCAGTTGACCTGAGTCACACTGTTAGGGCACCGACATTGTACTTGCAGAGCTTACAGGTTAATCCCGGAATACACTCTCTTCCTCCTCCTGTGTTATGTGTTCAGCCACTACATGACTGAACACGTTTTATAAACGCCTGCCTTTGTCCTCTTTATGGTCACACCCTGCTTGTGTAGAGAACTGTCGGTGTCTCCCCTGCACTGATACTCGGGTTTAGCAGGCTGTCCCAGAAGTGAGCACGCATTTCAAGATTAAGTTCGTTTGCCTCTCATCACCAAGACCAATTCAAGGACAAAACCTGACCTACAGAGTTAGGCTGCTTACAGCCAACAGGACTCCATGCTGAGTCACTGTTAGCTAACAAAGGGGTAAGACTCCTAACTCTTGTGTGGTGGTGTGGAATTCCCCTCTGTATGCTGTGAATGTGTTTTATTACCATTGGTTAATAAACAAGCTGCTTTGGCCTACGGAAGGGCAGAATATAGCCAGGCTGGAAGAGATAGATAGAGTAGGCAGAATAAAGGAGACCACCATGTATCTGCCAAAGGAGAAGGACGCCAGAACTTGACCAATAGGCCATGGCCTCGTGGTGATACACAGATTAATAGAAATGGGTTAATTTAAGATATAAGAGCTAGCTAGAAATATGAAAGAACCATTGGTCATACAGTGTTGGAACTGATATAATTTCTGTGTGATTATTTGGGGCTGGGCAGCCGGGACACGCCTAACCATGATGGTAGAGTAAGCCCCCTTAGCGTGTAGGCGTCCAGTCCACAGGAGCCGTGCTGAGGATGGAACAGTGGAGCAGAAAACCCAAATCCCTGATGACACCGCCAGCAGCCAGCCCCATCCCTGACCCACAACTGCCCTATCTAACTGGTCACTGGTAAGAGTCCTGGTGCATGCCTCCATACTGCCACCCCTCCAGCCCTGTCTACTTGACCAGCAAACACAATGAGAGCCCATCTGTGATGCCTCCCAGGTCCAGCCTTTCACTCTCTGCCGCTTTAACTCTGACCGAGGAGGGGACCTTAGTACTATGTACTAATATGTAATAATGTAGTAATACGAATATATGATTGACACTTAAACCTCGTCCGATACAGTGAGTTAAAGCAAATGAAAACTGAGGCAGAAACTGGCTTAAAAATAAAGAGGACTCACCCATCAAGGTACAGACAGGATTGTCCTTCTTTTCGAGGCTTGAAAATTGACCAATGAGATTAGCTTGAACCTCAGCATTTAAAGTGGGTGAGCCTCTCTCTTTCAGGGCCTTATTAACTTCAGCACAAGTCTGAACACCAATAGAATCCAGGGCTTCCTTCAAGTTAAAGGTCCTAGAAAACACAGAGCAAAGTGCATCAGGCCAGGTCTTCAGGCATCTTTTCGTTTTGTTTTCAAAGACACTGCTGCAGGTGCCAATTCTCTCTCACAGCAACAGTAACTGCTTTTATTAGAACGAACAGACAGTAGTGCCTCTCCCAGCTACTGGTGCTCTCACACTGTAGATTTTTGAGGGCTGAGAACCATGCAACTGTGCACCCCGTGTCTGACAGGAAAGCAGAGGTGCCTGTGTGAAACCCATTTCCATGGGGTTAGCCAAGGGGACAGAAAGTATCCATTTACTTCTCAAACCCACTGGTAGGAGTGGACTCATTCATACACATTTTGAAAGATTTATCTTACATATATCAATGTTTCATCTATATGCATATATGTGTACCATATGTGTGCCTAGTGCCTATGGAGGCCAGAAGAGGTCATCAGATCCTCTGGAGCTGACTACACACAGCTGTGAGCTTCCATGTCGGTGCTGGCAGCTAACCCAGTCATCTACAAGAGAAGCCAAGTGCTTTTAACCATCTCACAGCTATTTTAAAGGAGCTTATAAACTTAAGTTGAAAAACAATTTTTCTGTAACTATAGCAGTAAATTTATAACACCAGTCAAAATCAGAGATATTGAGAGGCCAAATTAACTGAAATTCTAGATTGATCATGACCAAAGGCAGTTAGTAACTAACAAATAATCCCAAACACAGTCTGGACATTAAACAGTAATTAAGGAATAGTCATTTAATCAAGAAGGAAAGATGGAATTAGTAAGGGTGTTTTTAGGTCTGAACTACTAAAGAATAACTGAAAGTGATATCTCATTATATAAAATGGTTCTTATCTGTGAAAACTATAACTGATAGTGATATCTCATTATATAGAAAGGCTCTTGTCTGTGAAAACTATGTACTAAAGAATGAGAGGCAGCCTGGTAATAGGAGGTAGCATAATGGAATAAATTAGGACTTAAGTCTGATGGGGTAAAGACCGTGGTTCAAACCGAGCTCCTGCACTGGACTTGCTGGGTGCCTGACTTAGCTCTGAGAAGAAAGGCAAGTGAACAGTGATACTGAGTGAGACAAGCATAAAGGTGGTTGTCACCACTGCTGTTCCGCCTTAGCTGGATCTGCTGTCCACCTACACTGGACCATGGAGGCTCTGTGGGCCAAGGGCAGATTGTGTGGATAGAATCTTTTCCTTCTGATGTTTTAATACACTAAGGACAGTGCTCTAGATTTAATACACTAAGGACAGCGCTCTAGATTTAATACACTAAGGACAGTGCTCTAGATTTAATACACTAAGGACAGTGCTCTAGATTTAATACACTAAGGACAGTGCTCTAGATTTAATACACTAAGGACAGTGCTCTAGATTTAATACACTGAGGACAGCGCTCTAGATTTAATACACTAAGGACAGTGGTCTAGCTTTAATACACTAAGGACAGTGCTCTAGATTTAATACACTAAGGACAGCGCTCTAGATTTAATACACTGAGGACAGCGCTCTAGATTTAATACACTAAGGACAGCGCTCTAGATTTAATACACTAAGGACAGTGCTCTAGATTTAATACACTAAGGACAGCGCTCTAGCTTTAATACACTAAGGACAGCGCTCTAGATTTAATACACTAAGGACAGTGCTCTAGATTTAATACACCAAGGACAGTGCTCTAGATTTAATACACTAAGGACAGTGCTCTAGATTTAATACACTGAGGACAGCGCTCTAGATTTAATACACTAAGGACAGCGCTCTAGATTTAATACACTAAGCACAGCGCTCTAGATTTAATACACTAAGGACAGCGCTCTAGATTTAATACACTAAGGACAGTGCTCTAGATTT